>CAJUYI010003444.1:0-23387 GCA_910591695.1 Galerucella pusilla | reverse complement strand
TTGTCAAATCCATTTTTCTTTATTTATAATGATTATGAATTTTCATTCAGTGTGTTCAAAAAGTAACGTCAATGATAATTTCCCGATTTATGATAGGCTACAAATAAAAGTGTCAAATATGGTTGGTTTCTATTGGATACATTCCTAAAAATTGGTATATTGTATAATTAGTGGGTAAAGCATAATATTCCCAAACGACTGTGATAATATGCTTTTCACACGAATTATACATACTATTTTTTCTTCGATCGTTGATTTACATTCAAAAAACTAATTAAAAAATATTTTATTCAAGAAGTTATCGAGTAAGTTCAGTTAGGTTTCTCTATGCTCATATTGCAATATAGAATTGGTAGCTATGGAAGTTACTTTGTTGTGACAAAACTAAATAACTAACTAAACCTAACCCAACCTTGACCTTATCCTACTTCACACCTTACTTTTGTTATATATATATATAGAGTCAAAGTTGGTAATTATGTATTTAAAATGTACTTTCAATTGTCAAGTTGGCAGGCGATAAGCACTTTTTGATAATTTCATGTGACAGCGTAAAAGCGAAACAGAAAGGCGAAAAGCAAACGTGCTCCGAATTGTTACTCCGTTTGTTTAAAAGTATTGTCAGAATATTCAAAAGGTATGTTGAAATTGTATAAAATTAAGTTATATTCTGTCAAATTCAATACTGATTATTTTGTATATCGACAGGTACCTTTTTGATGCACTTTTGAAACTCTGTTCATTAAACTGAATTCTTGTCATCTTTGGACTTAGTTTATTCACACCAACAAACCCAAACCCACTGAAAAAAACAACACTGATAAAATAATATTCAACACCCCTGCCTTGACTCAAAATAAAAATGATCGAAACCATATAAACCAAACAATTAGCCATGCAGCTTCAAGGTATATAAATTCTCGTTGCCCTTCAGTACAATTTACAAATTGTACAAACTGCTCAATAAATGTAAATAATAGTGAAAACAATTAATTTGTGTTCAAGAATACCATTATAAATTAGATGTTTCTTTTATTTCTTTCATAAAAACTTTATCAATATGAAAATCAAAACCAAACTTTGATTCATTTTATTGTAATAATCCATTTGTAACATTACCGCACTGTTATTTATCATTGCTTAGCAACTGCCCACTATTCTGGAATGTTGAGCTTTGCGCATAGAAAACAGGTCAAAATAGTGTAGGGGACAAGTGGCATGAAAGGGACAATGGTCATTGCAAGCAATTTGAACATCACAGGTAGTTCAAACGGTGCACATTAGATGTCTTTAATAGTTAAACGTGTTCTACTTTATCCACAGCGACGTTATTCCTTGTTGGGCAAAAATATTCCATTCAGTCTGTTTATAAGCGTCTTAAGTGGAATATTCAGTCGGCGTTCAAATCCACGTAATTGCTGAACAAATCAAGTGAGTAGAATTATTTTCGATATCACATGATACGTGAGATTCAGGCTTCAATACGGTATTGCCAAATGTCAAAAACATTGTTTGAGAAAAGTGTTGTTTATTATTAGCAAAAAAATATGCCAGTATTGAAAGGGACAGCAGATCGGTTGATGGAAGGGACATGTTCCTTACATGACTTGGCATGTCCCTTTCATGACTTCTGATTTCTATCCATAGTGTCACATGAAATTTCTCACTTTTTCTAGTATCATGAAAAACGAACGTCCTATAAAGAACAAACGCATAAGAAAAAGTGCCAATGAATTATAACAAGCAGTTTTGGAGGTTATTAATAATCGTCAGTCCATTAGGTCAACAGCTAAATCTTTCAGGATAGCAAAATCGTTGCTAGCCAGGCTAGTCGAAAGAGCGAGGGAACAAGAGAATACATTTTTATATTGTCCAAATATAGGTGATTACGTGAAAACAGCATTAAAAATGTGCTAATGCTTAACACGTGTACACATGCGGGAGTTAGCATTCCAATACACGAAAGAACTAGGTAAAGAATTTCTAAATTGTTGGAATAGGAATTAAATCGTTGGCATCGACTGGTACAAAGGATTTGTCAAACGACATGAAGATCTGTCATCGAGGAAGCCAGAAAAAACGAGTTTGGCTTGTGCCACGGCTTTCAACAAAAACACAGTTGACAAGTTCCACAGTAATTTAAAACGCGTTCTTCAGAGATACAAATCACCAGAGAATATTTATAATGCAGATGAAACAGGTCTACTTACTGTTACAGAAATGCCTAAAGTGATTGCTCAGAGAGGCGTGAAGCAAGTTGGTCAAGTTTGTTCTCAAGAACGTGGGCAACGTGTGACTATGCTGGCATTTGTATAGGCGACTGGTCATAGCATACCTCCTGCTTTCATTTTCCTGGGTAAATTTCAAACCATTCATGACAGAAGATTGTCTAGTTGTTAGTTTGGGTTTAGTCAACCAATCAGGTTGGATGACTAGTGACAATTCCTTCAAATCTTTCCAACACTTTGTCACGTACGCGAAACCAACAAAAGATAGACCAGTGTATTGAAAGAGGCAATGGTATTATATCACAAATTGACTTCTAAGAAGTGATGAGATTTTTTTTGTACGTTTTGACTCTCGCAGTTTGTAATATTTCAGTCAACCATCCATCTGGATAAAGAGGAACATATTAATAAATTAAAAATGAGGTATCACCTTTCCCACGATCGGAGAAAAAGTTATCCCTAAGGTGCGACATAGGAATTCCTGTACCAAACTGTCAAACGCACGCTAAATTTTCTACCAAATATCGTTTATAAAAAAAATGACGGATTTGGAAAGGTCGTTGAAAATAAGTTCAAATGCAATTTCAATTTCACCTAATGGATAGTTAGGTTTGGAAAAGTCGAACTTCATATTCATATCACTTTCGAGTATTTTCCACCGGCTGGGAAATAGCTACACGGCTAGGTGCACAGAAAGTTCGCAAGTTGAACCTGAAGTATGGCGGTTCGATTCTCCGCTGTGGTGAAAATGTTTCCTTTTTGTTATCACTTCTCTTTCCATATACCTTTCATATTTGCATTGAAACCTTTCGGTAGCGTTACAGTTATCAAGAATAATTATATTTTTCTGAATAAGACAATCAATAATATTTTGAAGTTCAAGACTGCAAAAAGTTAGTTGTCATTTTTTCAGTGTCAGATATTCAGACTATGATAATGTTTCATAACTGTTACGCTACTGGAACGTTGGAATGCAAATATGAAGAATATTGGATATTAATTTCGCGAAAAAAGTAAGAAAAAAAACATGGATACACCATATAGTTCAGGCAACGAAGATCGAAAAATACCAAATAGTGGAAATATTTCATGTAGAAGCCAATTTTGGCACACTGGTAGGTAAAGGTGTCCTTAACATCATACTAAAAGTACTGAGGGGTGAAGCTAAGGGTGCGAGGGGTCTCTAAAGGTCCCTTTTTCAGTTTTTTGTTGATAACTCGGAAAATAATGCCTCTAGTGTAAAAGTGTTTATATACTAAATTCATTTACATGAAATTCTCTATTAAAAAGGTCTCCTACACTTTTTTTCTAGGATCAATGCTTAAGGAGATATGGAGGCGGAAGATGGGAAATAGGGAAAAAAAAGTTTTTTTTGCCAAAAATGAAATGTTTTGTTTAATTAATCTACCTTTTACCGCCCTTTGTTCTAAAAATAAATCATAGCGAAGAATATTTATTATTTAAATTTATTATTTGAAAATTGAATAATTAATTTTTTAACAATAACAATACGATAATGATACAAAAATTCAAAATTGCTTTGTTAGTTGCAAAATATTGTATATGGATAAATCAATGCTTGTGTGTTAATATAATATTATATCGAAGTATATTTTGAAATGGAGGCATGAAGGGGTGTTGGTGTGCCCATTGTTATGTGCGTCGTTGGAGCCTTGGACGGTAAAGGTGAATTGTTGGAGAAACACTACGCTGAAAGTTATATGGTAGTTTTTTATGGTTATAGTAATGTCGACAGCACAAAACGAGCGGAGCAGAAGCGAAGAGGGATCACAAAAACTTCTGTTAATATCAACTTTTATGGAAGCACGGCCATTACAGTTCAACAGGAACATTTCTTGCTAATTAAAAGAACAAAACAAGGCTGATTCACTTGCTCAGTGAGAAAATGACAGCAGCCGGGATTGAAACAACTATTACAACAGGGGATGCTGACGGCACTATTGTGAGGTGCGGGTTGGATAAAGCTGCTGTACATCCAACTGTAGTAATAGTTGGGAGGATATGGACTTGATAGTTCTCCTCATTGGATTGGCACCACAATCAATCAATATGTACTTCATGAAGCTTGGCCGTGGGAATGTGGAGACCAAATTGTTTTCAGTGCGGCAACAACTTCCAATCGCCAAAACGATTCTACTTCTCCATAGCTTCTTCGAGTACGACACCACCTCGGCTGGAAAGAGTAAAGTAGGAATCGCTAAGCTCTTCACAAAAAGTCCTGGCCTTACTCAAGACATTTCAACAATATTCAAGGATTCCTCAGCATCACCTGAGGATATTAAACAGGCAGGCGAGAAGCTTTTTTTGGCTATATACAAAGCATACAAAGCGCCTGCTCATCAAGACAACCTGAACAAACATAGGTATTCGGATTTTTTTAAGCGTCAATGAAGCCCAAATCAGACATGGCAACTATTCCTCCTACCAAAGGAGCTTCAAAGCAACACTCGCTCAGAGTATATCTACAGGTAAATCCATTTACATGTAGCTTTAAATACCCACTGCTTTAATTGAATTATAAATATTAATGTGTGATGAATTCTTACATTGGTCTTATTTCTTCCTTACAGATACAACAATGGCTAGGCAACCCCTACCGCCCATCCAAAGGGGTTAAGGGAGAAGTTAACACGAACGACACTGTGGCACCTGACTCCATTTTGAAAATGATCTTTTGCCGATGCACGACTGGGTGTGGGGTGCGCTGCGGTTGCCGCAAAGCAGGGATTGCCTGCTCCGGTGCCTGCGGATGCCTCAGCCCATGTACGAACGGAGCCCCTGTCGAAGAAAACATCGATGAAAGTTTAGATTTCGATGAAATTCAATGTCCAGGATACATCATCAATTCACTGATTACTTCATTTTCAACAATAAACATATTATTTTCAACTACAAACATTCCATTTTTATTAATAAAAGCATTGATCTTAGCTAGTGATGAGCAAAGCAAGACCAAGACTCGAACAGTCTCGGTCTTGGTCTTGGTCTTGCTTATTCAGTCTTGGTCTTGGTCTTGCTCAAATCTGTCTGGTCTCGGTCTTGGTCTTGGTCTTGCTGTATTTTGTTTGGTCTTGGTTTTAGTCTTGGCCTGGTCATGATTTCTTGACGAACATCTCTCAAACATCTTGTAAATATTTTATTTTCATGCAACAAACCTTTTTAAACCTAAATTTACTATATCTGAATAAAAAAAGTTCATTAAGACATTATTATCATGTACGTCGCGATATGAGCTTGTCAAAACTTGTCAAGAGAATGATTTTCTAGTTCAAAATATATTTATGAAAACTCAACAACCTACCCTACTCCAAGGCATGAATTTACCTTTTAGCAAAAAAAATCCTTGAGAAAAATGAAAATATTGAAAAATAAGTGATTTTCCTTTGGATTTTAGCCATGTGAACCAGACATTGGGACAAAGACTATGTACTCTTCGAACATTTTTGTAGATCAATTTTTTTTAACAGTGATTTCTTTGTTTTTATGTATATCGTTAAAATCTAGTGAAGAAAACTGACAATTCGACATGCCAACTTATATTGTACCAAGAAAAGCATATTATGTTGACGCTGTTACAAAATATATTTTATCTCATATAGTTACTGTGAGAAAGAATTTTTGGTTGAGTCTTGCGTATTTAGTCTTGGTCTTGCATAGTCGGTCTTGGTATTAGTCTTGTTCTTGTTCATTCTGTCTTGGTCTTGATCTTGTGACTCGAAGAATGGTTTTGCAAGACCAAGACCAAGACCAAGACCAATTTTGCTCATCACTAATTAGCAAAATGGTAAATTAAACCACAATATTTTTAAATTCTTTACTTCAACGTTTCGGTAGCGTTCCAGCTACCGTTGTCAAGAAAAAATAAGTAGAAATTTAGTAATTTTTTATCCCTAACTGACACAACAGAAAAAATTTGACAACTAGACAATCAAAAATTATTTTGAAGTTTAAGACTGCGAAATTTTGTTATAAAATTTCTATTAAGGTCCATTCATAGTAGATCATATCTGTGGCAAAATGTAAAATGAAATATTTCATTTTATGACATTCCAACGATATGATAGTCTACTAGAAATGGAATCCAGTGAAGTGCACGTTCCAGGAACGGTTTTTATTGGGATAGCGCGTTTTTTCGCTTATATTGGAAATGTTGTTAATAAAACGCGTTTCTTGATAGTTTTTTTGTGTATGAATATTCAAGTTTTTGAAATATGTATACTCA
Source organism: Galerucella pusilla (assembly GCA_910591695.1). NCBI lineage: Eukaryota > Metazoa > Arthropoda > Insecta > Coleoptera > Chrysomelidae > Galerucella > Galerucella pusilla. The sequence continues at coordinate 16,916 of CAJUYI010003444.1, read as the reverse complement.
GTTTTGTGATTCTGTGTATTGAAATGTGTATCGATTAACAACTATCCAAATTATAAATCATAAAAAAACCTGGATAAAAACTTATGATGCTATCCTGATAACGCAGGTAATTGATTATTGGAAATTTCTCTTTCTAACATTGGTAACCAAATTTGACTACATTCGGCTGAAATACTAGCTACACATTTATCTGCATTTGGTTGTATTAAAGCACTTTCTTTGATTTTCCGTCTTTTCTTATTGGGTTCTTTTAATATTATTTTCGATGAATCCCATTGAATTTGATGACCCTCTTCCCAAGCATGTTTGCAAATAGCTGACTTAAAGAATTCCCTATCTTTGATATATTTTTTGTGTTCGTTTATTCGTACTTTCAATGGTCTAGATGTTTCACCTAAATAAAATTTGTCGCATTCACATGATATTTGATATATGCAGTTTTTTAAAAATTGTTCTTCATTCTTTGGTTTCGTTTTTGTTAGTATTGATCTCAATGTATTATTCGATTTAAAACTAGTTCTAATATTGAATTGGTTACCATTTTTTAATTCTTTCTGACAAACCCCTCACATACGGTATTGTTATTCCTAAAAATTATGTTAGCTGAAATATTAATATTATTGTTATGGGGTATTAACAATGAGCCCCTCTCTATATGCTTAATCTCCTTATTTACAAATTCTGCAGGGTAATTATTGTTATTTAAAACATCTTTTAAAAAAGTTTTCTCTTTTGTAAATTGATCATCACTAGAACAAATGATGCTGGCCCTATCGTATAAAGATTTTACTATCCCTTTTTCAACGCTTATAGAATGATTAGAGTGAAAATTCAAATATCTATTAGTGTGTGTTGGTTTGCGGTATACACTCGTTTCATACCCTGTAGATGTTTTATTAATAAGAACATCTAAAAATGGCAAAAAATTGTTATTTTCAATTTCAAATTCAAATTGTATAGATTCCTCTCCTTCATTTATATTTTTTAAAAAATCATTAAGATATTAAATCATGAGGCCATATTGCGAAGATGTCATCTACATATCTCCACCAGACAATAAAAGATTGTGGTTTAATTTCCCAAACAATTAAAAAAAGGATGAATAATATACCACAAGGAACATACAGAAGATATTTAGCAAAATGGTGTATGGAACCTTTTATATAGAGAATTTTATGTAGATTAATTAAGTATATAAACACTTTTCCGCTAGAGGCGGTAGTTATCAACCAAAAACTGAAACAAGGGACCATTAAAGACCCCCCGCACTCTTAGCTTCACCCCCACCCCTCAGTACTTTTAGTATGCTGCTTAGAACACCTTCCTCTACAAGTGTGAAAAAATTGGCTTCTACATGAATTATTTCCGCTATTTTTCATTCGTTGCTTGGACTAATAAGAAACATACAAAAAATACCAATAAATAATGTACGAGTATAATATTCTCCAAATCTTACTTATTTTTAATGTGGAAGAATGTAATGACCAAAGCTTTGTAAAGCTGCAGTCAAGTATAAATGCCAATGACTCCATACGAAACTACTGAATGGAATTTGTTTTGAAATCAATTCCAATATGCTCGCTAATATCATTTAAAAGCTGCCTGAATTTATAGCTATAAAATGGTTTGGATTAGTATAAAAGACCATATTTCAACCAGTTGGAAAAGAAAAAAAAATGAAATGCACCACTTATGGAGATTCCAAAAGACTAATGAGAAATTTCATTTTATGTTTTCCACTCCAGCGAAAATCTTTTGCTCCTTTGCCAATTACCCTTTTTGGATTCAATGGAAAGAATAACATGTTGAGGCATTTCCAACACGATAGAATTCGCACAAAGGGAGAAGTAATACGACTGTTCAATCACTATTTTTATTAATGCTCAGGAAAAATACATCAAAGAAGTCGTGTGCAAAAAACCGTCTGCTCGTTTCAATATGAAATTATCCAATTAAAAAATATCGCAGTAAGAATTGTTCATCATTTACTCAAGTTTTGATAAAATAAAAATCGATGATATGATTGCATGATTGCGACAAAAACTGTTAAATAAAATTTAGGTATTCTGAAGGAGGTTTTGATTTAAAAAAATATCCTAGAACGAAAAACTGGTGAATATTCATTTCTTAAACAAAAAATTGACTCTTCGGGTCGTAGAGTAGTTATTATGTTGAATAAAGGAAAGTTGGTTCCAAAAAAAAACTATAGAGTACCAACAAACCATAAACAATTACAAAGTTTTTTTAGGTCTAGCTAGCTACTTTGGAAGGTTGGTGTAGAAGTTTCCAATAATAGCAAAGCCGTTATATAACTCATTGGAGGAGGAATAGAGAATATAGCTTCAGCACAAGCAAAGTAACTACTGAACAGGAAAAATATATTATAGTTGCGAGCTAAAATGTAATTCTGACAAGACTGCATCTTTTAATTCTATCCCATCCCTTTTAGGGCGGGTTTATTAATGCCCGGTTAAATCTGTCAGCTACGTAGCCCTCAGCTATCTCTAGCCGCCAGTCAAAGTCTCGGTTACAATAGAAAGCGTTTATCAATGCACCACATAACCGACAGCTAGCTAACTGGAGGCTAAGTGTAATTGAGCATTTGACAACCTTGTTCGGGTTATGAACGTGAGTGTAATATGTTGCCAAAGTGTAAATTTCTCATTTTAATTTGGTGTGAGGAGGATCACCCGTTACATGAAATATATATATATTATTAATTTTATTCGCATATTTTGTTATAACACACTGAATCAAGAATATAGAGGTGAAAGTTATTATTATTCTATTTTACCGTAAGCTGACTCTGACAACATCGTGGAAAATTTCACTTGTCAGTGTCAAAATTGTGGTACTGTTATTTTTATTTCGTCTATGTTGTGCTTTGTTTGCATTAGAGCATGTCCAAAAGACAAAAAAGATTTCCCAATTTCACGGAGTCAGAGCGACAATTAGGTACTTATAAAAGTAGCCGTTCACCATAAAAGTATAATAGAATGCAAAAAGACGGATGCTGTGACTTGGCGAGAATAGCTGGAATTTGTTGGAGTATCATGAGAACACTGGGCTTAGATAATCGAAACCGAGTACTAAACTTGACAACATCGAGCTCTTTAAAGGGATTTATCCGTTCTTCAACAGTATATGGCCGCCTTTCGTACTCTACAAATTCCAATATCTCGCCAATCTTCAAGTTCTTCATCGAAAAGGTCGTCAAGTTCCTCAAGATACATAGACAATAACAATGAAATAAAATACAAACAGAACCTAGATGCTACTAAACTACTATAAAAAAATCAAATAAGCTTCTTGATTTCCCCCTAAACGATAATAACACAATCAAATTTAAAGATGAAATAATCTTTGTTGCAAAATGTAAGCAAACATGAGAAAATCATGACAGTTATCATGTCAGTTAGAATCTATGATTAGAATAACGGAACACCACTTTCTCGTATTTAGCTGTATGTTCTATGGTTAATATCAACTTGATACTGGCAGCTAGGATAGCCGAAAGTTTGACTGCCAGCTAATGCAAACTGGCAGTTGATAAACACTTTGACCAACGGATAAGATTTAGCCGAAGGCTACAATATTTAACCGAGCATTGATAAGCCCGTCATAAGTTTAGCTACCAGTTTTCATAAACTGAAAATTTTCAAATTCCTCTGGTCATAATGTTGAAGGTGGAAACATTCCTGGATTCATGTTTTCTGCAATCAACGTAAAATGAACAACACATTCCAATGTCGATCTACAAATTGTGGAGCGCCCTATTCATTCAAGCTGACTTCTCACTGGGCGCTCACCTCGTCGTCTGACATATAGGGTTTTGGACATCTAACTATACTATTTACTGTAATAATTGACGTTAAATGGGAAATAACATATTTTACACAATTTTTAATAAGTACAAAATTTTACAAAGTTTAATCGTAAGAAAACTACAATATTGAAAGTTAAAATTTAAAATAGGTGTTCAAAATGTCTTCCATTTTCATTTATACATTTTCTTGCCCTTTCTTTCATTGATTTACGCACATCTTTTAGCATTGCAGGGGTCACCTGTCTAAATGCTGCAGTAATTCTGTCTTTCATATTTTGTTTTGTGGTAACCTCTTCTTTGTGAACAATATTTTTAATAGAACCCCACAAGAAAAAATCGCAAGGTGTAAAGCCCGGCGATCTAGCTGGCCAATTTGTAGGTCCTGCCCTTCCTATCCAACGATCCTGAAATTCCCTATTTAACCAATTGCGAACATTTAATTGGTAGTGTGGTGTGGCACCATCTAATTGAAACCACATTCCGTTGCGATAATTTTAAGGCACATTTTGCAAAAGTTTTCTAAAATCAAGTTCTAAAAAATTTAAAAAAGCAGCTCCATTTACAGTCCCATCAAAGAAATAGGGACCAATTACATAATCACCTATTATTCCCGCCAACACATTCAAAGACCATCGATACTGTGATATGGTTCTAAATAAATGCTCATTGTGGTCTGAATAATAATGGAAATTGTGTCTATTTACACAACCGTTCTTATGAAATGTGGCTGCGTCGGAGAATAAAACTTTGTTTAGAAAGTTACGCTCTGTATTTATCTTGTTTATTAACCATCTACAGTATTCTTCTCTACGCGCGAAATCACGCGGTAACAATTCTTGGTGAAGCTGGATATGGTAAGGGTGATATTTATTCTTCTTTATTATGCGTCTAATTGTGGAATTGGAAATATCTAACTGATTGCTTAATTGCCTTGTGCTTACATTGGGATCTTCAACTATACTGATCATTACTTTATATTCGTTGTCAACAGTAACAGCTGTAGCATCACGTGAATGTTTTTCATACTTGACGGTTCCTGTTCTATCAAATCTATTCTTTAAATTCTCATAAGTATCCTTTTGTGGATGTCGTCTTTCTGGGTATCTTTGACGATAGACCCTACTAGCAAGAAACGCATTTTTTTGACATTCACCCAGTATCCATATCATATCAATATTTTCTTGAACACTATAATTCTTATTATCATCCATTTTTTATACCTAATACCGATTAAATATAGTAGACGTGATATAATACAAAATTTTATGTTGACAATTAATGCTACAACAAAATATACCTACTGTCATTTTCATAGATAACTTGTTTTCTTATTAAAAATTGTGTAAAATATGTTATTTCTCATTTAACGTCAATTATTAAAGTAAATAGTAAAGTTAGATGTCCAAAACCCTATATTTTTTTAATGTGTATTAGGGAGAGCTTCTAAATGAAGAAAAATATACAGGGTGTCCCATTTAAAAAAATTAAGTTATTGCAATTTGAAAACTAGACTATTTGCACGCCATCGGCAAACACCCTGTGCAACAGGTGAAGATGTTGGGTAATTATTGTGGTAGGTGTATGTTTCATTTACATCATAGTAGCCTTTTGGAGGAATTTATGAAAAAATGTGTTTATTGTGCTAATATTTCTGAAGTGCTGTTTTTTCATTAAATCTGCTTATAATAGGAATAACTTGTCAACGCCGCGTCGGATTTACAAATTCAAAAAACTACCGTAAAGCTAATATTAAGTAGAATCAGAAGACATAATCGTATACAGGGTGTTCAATTTAAAAAAACCAAATTAATTTTCATTCCACAAAAATTAGCCACCCTGTATACATCAAAATATTTTACAATTGTAGTCCGAGTGACACCGTATAAACCTACAAGAAATCTTGTTGATACCTCTTTTAGTTTCGGTGCTAGAGATCGAGTGGAAATAATTGGCGCACCCTGTATATAAATTTATAATAAATGAAACAGGAGAACAGGGAAATCCAAGAAAACTTTTTTTCATATACAAACATGATTTACTTTTACAGTTCTTTGCAGCACAAACCACACCTGCTTTAACTTCTAAACCGAATTGGCAAACTGCGCACAACCGATGCGCGAAGTTGAGATGCACTACTGGTTGTTTTAATATACTGTGACTGTAGTATGGAATATTGTTATGAGCGAAGGCGTTATCAAAATGCTGCTGGCACTTTGATACTAGCTCTGATGTTGCATATTGTTATGTTTTTGCTAGAAATTCCTTCTCCGGTTAGTTGAGATACCAGCAAGTTATGTTTGAACCACGCTGGTATTTTTTCCCATATGACACTTAATCCTTTGGGCTCAGATCTGGAGTGAGCTCCACATCTTGAGTCTTTTTTGGTTTCCGAGCCATCTGTATACAGTGCTTTTCAGATAAAAGTATCCACTCCTCTTTGAGCTGATTCCAAAAATGTATAATACTTGTAGGTTAAAGTGGTTAGTTTATGAGATAAACAATTTTTCTTTTAAGAGCACAAATTTTACTTATTTTTTACTTTCACCTTATTTGCCTGTACTAAAATGGGTTGTACAACAGTTCAAACTCTTTAATCTTTTCAACTGTGCTATTTATGCTACTTAAAAAATCCAAACAACAGAAAACTCTACTTTTTATTAAAGTTTGACATTGTCAACTAGAATTTGTAGTCACTATTGATAGTGTAATTTGATACATTATTTATTTTGTTTCTCTGAAATGGTTTACTCTTTGCAAGAAAGAATTGAAATTGTAGGTTTAAACTACCAAAATAATAATTGTGCGAGAGCTGCTGCAATAATATTTAACGAATTACATGACGGAAGACATGCAACTCATAAGTATGTAATTCAACTGATGGAGAAATTTACCACAACAGGGTCTGTTTGCAATAAAGTGCATAAGCGAGAGGGACTCGTAAATAACGGAGCAATCCAAGTGGCAATTTTAGGGCAAGTCAGCTTAGAGGCTCAACAACCCCAATCGTTGTCAACAATAAGTAGAGCGATCGGTGTTTCATCTTCTACAGTTTTCCGAGTTCTACATAAATTCAAGTACCACCCATACAAAGTTAAGTTGGTGCACGAGTTGAATGAAGATGATTTTGATCGTCGTCTAGAGTTTTGCGAATCAATGACGCAAATTATCAATAACAATCCACAATTGTTAAACAATATTTTCTTTTCTGATGAATGCTCATTTTCATTAAATGGCTTAGTAAGTAGGCATAATTGTAGATATGGGGCTGAAAGTGATCCACATATTATGCGTGAATTCCATACTCAACATCCCCAAAAGTTAAACGTTTGGTGTGGTATCCTAGGTGACCACATTGTCGGACCTTTCTTCATCAACGGAAATTTAAATGGTGAATCATATCTTGAGTTACTCAGGGAAGGGGTTGACCCACGTATTACAACAATAATAGAAAATGATGATAACCTTTCCGAAGATTTACTGGTATTTCAATAAGCAAGACGGAGCTCCCCCACACTATGCTATGCCTGTCCGACAATTTTTAAACGAAACATTCCCCGCTCGTTGGATAGGTAGAAGGGGGCAGATGATGGAGTGGCCACCTAGGTCACCGGATTTAACACCCCTAGACTTCTTTTTATGGGGGTATTTGAAAACAAAAGTTTATGCTACCCAACCAGAATCTCTGGATGATTTACGAGAGAGGATAGAAAATGAATGTCGACAATTAAATCCAGCCGTATTAAGCAATGTCAGAGAGGCATTTCAAAATAGATTATACCATTGTATGGAAGTGAATGGTACTCATTTTGAACACTTATTGTAACTTCATAATAAATAGCACAGTTAAAAAGATTAAAGAGTTTGAACTGTTGTACAACCCATTTTAGTACAGGCAAATAAGGTGAAAGCGAATAATAAGTAAAATTTGTGCTCTTAAAAGAAAAATTGTTTATCTCATAAACTAACCACTTTAACCTACAAGTATTATACATTTTTGAGATCAGCTCAAAGAGGAGTATCCAAATTTTACATAAAAAATATGAAAAGTAATTAAAAAAAATAAAGGGGATGCTGCTAGGGGTGAGGGGGTGGCTTTTCCAGTAAGTTTGAATAAGCCATAATGCTCGCCCCTTCCAACATAAATTGACGTGTTTTCGGATTTTTCCTAAATACCAGTATTACAAAAGTTATTAAAGGTGGATACTTTTATCTGAAAAGCACTGTATATGCGTAATGCATTTGAAGCATCTAACTCTGTGTTCTGGTTTATTTGTATTTTGTAGGGTTTATTGAACAAAAACCTGATTCGAATTGCATCACTAGCTTCCTGCATGTCTTGTTTCCAATCACACTCCCGTCTTATCTAAGTCTTATCTAGTACTTCTTAAACCTTTTGTTCCCAAAATTCTGCATTTTCCTAATTGGTCTTCATAATTTCAAATATCACTAAATTTTTCTCTCACAATATTACAAGTTTATAGTGTTATGTTTATTAACGATCCATCGGACCCTACACTTGAGAATTTGTTAAATTTGCATTGTACTTATACATCAATAATTAGAATTCGCTCTTTTCCATAATGCTAGAAATAATTTATCTTGTTTCCACCAAACCTTTCCACTTCTCCAAAGTGAATTTCCGCAAGTTTAATTATTCCTATAGGGTCTTCCAGATCGAATTCAAAATTCAGGAAATTATTTTGCGGGATCGTTCATGTTCCTTTAGGGTGATGAATAGGCAACCTTATTGAAATAATAGCATGGAATAATAATTCATTGATGATGAATACTGAGTTAAAACTGATTCATTTCGATCATATTTTATTGTAAATGGAATGTTTACAAGTTATGCTTCGTTCAATTTCTTTCATGGAATGAATAGTTGTTATTTATATGAAATAATTGGTTTTATTCATACCCCAAGTATGAACAGAATACGGCAATGAATGTAGTTTCTTTTCTAGCGCACTCACCATACGGAACTCGCCTTTGGCGCGCTTCGTATTCCTTGATCTGATGAATTATTGAAAAAATATATAATATTGTAAAAGTTAAAAGTTGACAGTGGGCCGATTTCTATGCACGCATATTTATATAATGAGTGAGTTTTTCCACTATTAGCTGTGGATTTGTTAATTATTTCTTCTCTCAGGCAACTGAGGAGTTTAATTCCTCTATTAAAGGTTGATGATGTTTTTCATCATCAACCCAGGTCAATAATGGACAAAATCAAATATTTTGATAATTCAGGGATAGTAGTCCAACAAAAGCTTTTGCAACATTATTTTGTATACCATTTAACATATTTGCTGCTCGAAATCACTGATCAAGATGAAATTATTTGAATAAAATGCCACCAATTTGGAATTGGTGCTCAACCAAAAATGACTGATGACATAACATAACAGAAGAACAGAAAGGATGCAGAAGAGATCACCAAGGCTGCAAAGAACAACTTATCATTGATTCAGTAATACTAAAACAGGCGCAAAAGGAGAAGCGCAATATCCACACGGCTTTCGTAGATTACAGGGGAGCATTTGATAGGTGTAGAGTGGGCCTGATAGTAGGTTGTTCGCACCGTAGACCTACTGCTAGCTGTGGATGTCAAATGACAATCGAGAGCACGTTGTTAAATTTTAGCCTAACCTAATGAAATATCAACTGATAAAATGGGTAAAACTAATGAACACAAATGGTCTCAGCTATGGGTTAAAATTCTCTCCAATACTAAAAAGGTAACTAGAATAGCTTATAGAATCAATTCCAAGAGTATACTTTTGGGTTACACTGAGAGATTAGTATTAAGATCTATTATCTAAAAAGTTTACAGAAGCTGTAGTCCCAGAAGGTTGGAGGAGAGTTGCCTAAGTTGTACCGCCTCCTAAATCGTACCACCTTAATTTTAATTGGAAATAAAGTGACTACAGCGCTCGTGCGGCGCTACTAGCAACTAGTGCTTGGTCGTAGTGGCGAGACAAAGTTTGGTGAGTGTGCGGTTGCTGTCTGAGTTATTGTGAACGATTTCCTGTTTTGGAGCTAATTGATGGTTTCCTAAATCGTACCGATTGCATCACTTGACAAAAAGTGTATTACCTTGCAAAAACTACCACAATATAAGTGACTAAAAATTAGATTAACCTGTCTAAATAACCAATACTTCTTAGGGTTATGGGGCTTTTGCACAGGGATTTAATATAAGGTAGAAAATAAATAAATTGTAAGAAGTGGTACGACTTAGGCCACTGGTTTCCTAAATCGTACCGATTGCATCACTTGACAAAAAGTGTATTACCTTGCACAAATTACCACAATATTAGTGATTAAAAATTAGATTAATCTATCTAAATAACCAATACTTCTTAGGGTTATGGTGCTTTTGCACAGGGATTCATTATAAGGTAGAAAATAAATAAATTGTAAAAAGTGGTACGATTTAGGCAACCTTCCTCTACATTAATTTTCAGGAGTGTATGGGAAGTTTCAACTTCCTACCGAATTGGGTGATATAACCAATAGTCTCTGCAAATGTTGTCTTCTATCTACTGTCCCAACGAACAGCAAACACAGGACAGATAGTGATAAATAGGAATGGTCTTACTTGCAAGGCTCCAGGTGGTGTGTAGTCGATAGGTCGGAGGAACTAGACGAAGAGGCCTGGCCCTCTAATGGTGAGTTATCTGCTACTCTTAGATCTATCTGTTAATTATTCCTATTGTATCAAAGAAAAGACGTCTGTGTAGATGACGAGGGAGGGTGATGTTGAGGACAACGATAATTCAGACCAATAATAGGTCTTTGAAGACGACCGTGAATAAGACCATGAATTAGACCAAGAATAGGACCATGAATAGGACCCGGAATAAGACCCGGAATGAGAGATCTGAAATACGAGACTTCCGTGATGACTAGATCAGTAAGATAGAAGAGCGGGTACTTACCAGGGATGGAGTGTGACCTCAATGTTTAATTCCTTTTCCTGTTAGAAGGAAATCCGCTAGCTGCGATTGAATAGCCACTTGAGGTATTACTTAATATATCTAACAGGTTTCAGTTGTAGCTGGGCTAGATCCGAAATTATTTCGAAAGAGCACAAAGAGAGTGACCACTTTAAAGCACCAGAACACACAAAAGGAGGATTATGGACCAGTCCAAACCTCACAAGGTCAAGGTCAGTCTTCTTCTACTTAATACCCCTTAGTATCAGGTGATAAGGTCAAAGGTTAACTTAATAGGTAGCTGGACAGTTCATTGAACTTTACTTAATAGGTCAGAGGCCTCTTGAGGATTCATAAGAAATTTGTTACTAAACACAATCAAATAAAGTATGGTAATAATGAATTATTCTTAATTATTTCTGAAGTAGTGGATGGTATCAGAGCAATATGAACAGGGTGAGAGGTGAATCTCTTTCACATTCGTAAAAACTATTTATATTAATAAAATTAAATAGTTAACATTGAAAACTATCTAATAAATGTAGAATTGGAACCGTTACAGTACTTATAATAAGAATGACGTTTTATAGAGTCTTCAGGTACCCAAGTAACACATTTCATTTGCTGAGCAAATAATGCTACATCGAAGCAAATAATCCAGAAAAAATGCTAAAGTTTGGCATATTCTTAGCATTATTTTATAGAATTGTTTCAGCATTCCTTCAAAGACGTCCAATCTTTTTCGAGACCAAATATTGCAGCCAATTAGCAATGATTGCTAATAAGTCATTAAAAGTAGCCAAAGAATAGAAATATTGGCTTTAAAAATGCCAAAAAATGAATGGCGGAATTGGAATTTTGTATGGTCATAAAATGCCATTAAGTGCTTCAATAAGTGCCATTTAAAAGCAATGATACAAAGTTTGGTATTGTAATTAATTTGGATTTTAAATGGAAATAAATTCCAAAAAAATTCTTACTGTATTGCTAACCTCAATGCGATTGTAAATCTCAATTCCAGTTGAAAGGTTTTATAATATTTTAAAAATCATTATAGATCATGGAGAAAAAGATTGTATTAAAAATGAATGCAAAATCACAAAGCTACGGAAATTTCGACGAACAGGTTTTCTTCAACTTTATAATCTTGAAAGCTTTCACAAAGCAATACAAACAGCTATCTAGCTTTTAATTTCATAAAGCTTCGTATTGGCATGAAAAAATGCTTATTAAATACAATAAAGACATGGCCGAACCGTTTGCTCACGATAATGGTGCCATAGTTTTTATATCTATATATTGATAGGTATATGATACGTATATGATACCTATTTTTATAGTATAAGTATAGAATATGCAAATAATCTGGTTCAGGATATCATTTGATTTCAAACTGGGATACAAATATCAGAAAATCTGGGAAAGATAAATTCGACCCTGTCACGGCTAATACTTTTATGGCTTCATTGCATGTCATTTTCATTATCCCATCTCAGGTCAGGTCAAATTCTAGGATCGCAAAAAGAACTATACCAGCATCCATGAGAACAGGGATGTAACCTCATGCTATTGGAATCTTGGGTGAAATAGGAAAAAAGTAATGGAGCTTCTCCTGTTCAGACAATAAAATACATATATAATTCAAATGCGCCTCACAATATCAAAGTTATATTAAAGTTCCATATGAATTTCCATTATCCACTAAATACATCATTGAAAAATCACCCCTGCACTAAAAGTGGTTAGCACTTAGCACTCATAACTACTTAAACTTCCTACTTTATAAATTAAACTACTTGACATTATGATTTTAATAAAATCATAATTATTTTTCTTCTGAATAGTAATATACGGAAACAACTTCTGAAAACGTGAAACTTTTGCTGAGCTACAAAATGCTGGCCCCAAATTGAAAGGTTTTAATGGAATTTTAACCATATGGAATAAGCTACTATCGAAAATTGGCGACGTAACTTTTAAGCTTCTACCATTTAAAACTTTCTCCTTTTTGCACTAAACATTTTGACGTGTAAATTAATTGCTGTATTGGAAAATATTACTCAATCATTTCATACGTTGAAATGAAATACTAGTGGAAATATTCGTGTTATTTGTAGATGTTCATCAAAGAAAAGAGAATGGATTTTGGAATGAGCAATAGAAAATAGTCAACTTCCCCTTCCTACGAAATAAAACATAATTTAATCACCAATCGGAAAATAAGCGAATCTCTTAACAAACATCATGGGTTGATTCCAACACGCTTATATATTATCTTTATTTGTATGTAGGTATGTTTTTCTTTCTCTTATTTTTTGGGAAACAAACCACAATAATGTTTTTTATTTCGACGTTTCGGTAGCGTTCCAGCTACCGTTGTCAAGATTAACTAGTAATGGAATAATTTTTGGTCCCTATCTGGCACAACGAAAAAAATATGACAACTAGATAATCTATAATATTTTGAAGTTTGAGACTACAAAACTTTGTTGTCAAATTTTATTAAGGTCCATTCATAGGAGATCACATCTCTGGTAAAATGTGAAATAGAATATTTCATTTTATGACATTCTAACGATATGATAGTATACTAGAATTAAAATCCAGTGAAATGCATGTTCCAGGAAAGGTTTTTATTGGGATAGCGCTTTTTTCGCTTATTTTGGAAATGTCGTTAATAAAACGCGTTTGTTGTTACTTTTTTGTGTATAATCATTTTTGTTTTCAAAATATGTATAACTCAGTTAGGTGATTTCGTGTATTGAAGTGTGTATCGATTAACAACTATTCCAATGATAAATCATAGGAAAACCTGGATAAAAACTTATGATGCTATCCTGATAATGCAGGTAATTGATTATTGGAAATTTCTCTTTGTAACATTGCTAACCAAATTTGACTACATTCGGCTGAAATACTAGCTACACATTTATCTGCATTTAGTTGTATTAAAGCACTTTTTTTGATTTTTCGTCTTTTATTATTGGGCTCTCTTAATATTATTTTTATCGAATCCCATTGAATTTCATGCCCCTCTTCCCAAGCATGTTTACAAATACCTAACTTAAAGGACTCCCTATCTTTGATATATTCTTCAGGTTCACTTATTCGGACTTTCAATGGTCTAGATGTTCCACCTAGATAGAATTGGTCGCATTCACGAGATATCTGATATATGCAACTTTTTGAAGATTGTTCTTTAAAAAATAAAAACCGTTCCTGGAACGTGCACTTCACTGGATTCCATTTCTAGTAGACTATCATATCGTTAGAATGTCATGAAATAAAATATTTTATTTCACATTTCACCAGAGATGTGATCTACTATCAATGGACCTTAATAAAATTTGACAACAATGTTTTGTAGTCTTGAACTTCAAAATATTATTGATTGTCTATTTGTCATATTTTTTCGTTGTGTCAGATAGGACCAAAAATTATTTCATCATCAGTTAATCTTGACAACGGTAGCTGGAACGCTACCGAAACGTCGAAATAAAAAATAAAAAACATTATTCTGGTTTGATTCTCAAAAGAATAAGAGAAAAAAGAATAAGTAATGCCACAAGGAATTTACAGAAGATATGTAGTATATTTGTTTGTTTGTCCATTGGACTCGATTTTGACCCAATTTGAACGAACAGATCAATTATGTAAAATTTTGCATACTCGTCAAGAACCGATGGCAATACAATATAGTAATAAAATATAGGGAGATATCGAATGTTCAAACGCTTCACTAGAGCGAATACAGTAGCTGGCGCCGTGGCTCAGTGGGTTGAAGCACCTGACTCTCACTAATCAGGAGATCACGAGTTTCTTTGCGGCATAGATTTTTCCATAATATTCATATATTATACTATTAATCACAGCAAGCTTGAAGTGCGTATAATTGTTGAAAACATACCTAAAAATAACACCTGAAAGTTCCTCATGACTCCGGTTATTGGAAGAAAATTTATTCAAGATTAAAGGTCAAAAGTCTCGAACAAAATTGATTTTTCGCGATTTTCAGCAAAACGGTTATTTTTTTCATGAAATTGTCTCAGACAAAAATTTTAGAACATGAAATTCTCTATAAAAAATATACCGACACTTTTTTTAAAGCCACTGTTTCTGAGACATAACGAGTCAAATAATTGTCAAATTTGTTATAGTGTAACTATTGTTAATGTGATGACCCATATTTTTAATCCCTTTGAAGGAAAAAGCCGCCCAATGACGAGCATAAAATTTTTTTATAAGTTCGAATATTGTGAACTAATGCTTTTCAAATGTAATTTAAATTAATATAGTGGATTAAAATTAACCTGCATAAAATATGTAATACAATTCAAGGTCATCACATTGACATTAGTTACACTATAACAACATAATATGCACACGTTTCCACGCCACCTATGAGGTAGTGTACTTAGCGCGTTTTTTTAACGTGGTTTCCCCAGTAGGCCTATTTCACATGTCTGTTGTGATTCTGTTCAATCGAGAACTTGCGAATAAAATATATTATCAAGGATTGGTAATCATAGAAGCGATTGAAATTAAAAAAGAATAGAAATTTATTCATTTGATTCATGACCTTCAAATACTTCTTTTTGATCTTCGTCTTGTTCATTGTCTTCATCCTGGGTGTAGGTAAATTGCGTCAATAGCGATGTATCGCATGCTCATTCGTTAGTATCAACCGAATCCTCCACTATTGGTGATTGAGCATTGAAACATGACTGGCCTTGACAATGTGTACATGCCAGAGAACACAACAGTCCAACTTTTTCACAACCACAATGTTCATCAATCGGTTTGTTCTCATATGTTAGCCAAATAAATAAGTTGAAAAGAAAAAAATTATCAAAGGTAATACCACGAGTGCTTCAAATTTCATCGATAATTTTTTCTTTTCCACGAAAAACTTGTTCATTTGGCAAAAATATGAAAACAAACCGATTGATAAAATCATGAGTTCGTTAGGACGAGGGATTTTATCTAAATTCGGTTTGTTTAAATATTTTTGCATCAAATAAACAAGTTTGAGTAATGAAAATGAAAAATTATGTGGTAAAATTTGAAGAGCAAGTTGTATTTGGAAAGATTATTTTTTTCTTCAATTGTGAAGTGAAATTTTGTATTAAATGTTCTCTTGGGTGATGGCACTGAATCGGTTTGTGTTTATTTTTCAATAAACTTCAAAGCACTTTCAGTTGTCAATAATGACAAATTCGAAGTAAAATTTTGACGTTTCAATGTAAACAAGGTATTATCGATGAGGAAGCAGAATTATCAGTATAATACTGAATGATTGGCTAGAATAATCTATTGCTATTGGCTAAAACCAACAAAATGTCAGATTTAGACAAGTGAAAAAAATAATCGATGAAATTTGGAGCTCTCGTGGTGTTACCTTTTAAAATTGGACATGCAAGGGTAGCGGCAATCCACCTCTACAAGTAGTGTTAGTTTTTTAAATTCAAGCTTCATATCTTTGGAGGGCTTATTGAGCGTTAGATGGGAAATTTTCTCGTGATCGATAATGAATAATTTTATCGTCCGAAAAAAGTCAAGAAAGGAATCCGTGTGAAAGTAAACGACATTCGACAGTATTATTTATTTCTCAAAAAAATAGATGCTCCTGGATTGGCAGAATTTGATAATGAACTCATTCGAATTTTGTTTAGTTTGCCGTGAAAGCAGTTGGCACATCTTCAAAACTAGTCCATGTGTATGACCTTTACTGAAGCCAAACACCAAAGAGTTAATAGCATTGCATCCAAAACAGGAACAGGTGGTCTTTCTGGACATACCACAGATTTTTCTATCTGCAACTCTGTAATAAACGTCTACAAGAAAACAAAACCAATTAAGCTATACCCGTAGTAAGATTCTTCAACTCACTTCAACAGATTCTTTAGACATTCTAAAATGCATTCGAAAATCGTTAAGATTATAATTTTGTACTACACTTAGTACATATCCCTAATTTTTTTTTGTGACACTTCCTTTCAATTCCGCAATTGTCGAAGTCGTTAGGCCGTAGGTGTCACTGGGTCCTAGAATTTTTAGTCCAGCGGCTTCTCTGGCTAAAGAATCAGCAATGCGATTTCCTTCACTCCTGTCGTGCCCTTTAACCCACCTCAGGATAATGTTGTTATCTGCCG
>CAJUYI010003443.1:0-23406 GCA_910591695.1 Galerucella pusilla | reverse complement strand
AATAAATTATATTTACACAGAATACAAATATGTTTTCTTGACTTTGAATGATATGAAATACAGAATAGTTAATTTGAAATAACTAAGGAAATGGTATACCAGAGTTTTGACTGAACATGTTTTATTCGACTGATTATATTGTTATTTGATACAATTGATTACAACGAATACCTACCTGGAGATCAATACAGGGAAGAGAAAAATTAAAAAAAAAATAAACACTCCCACACCAATTTCCGATCGTTTTGTTCTTCCTCCCCCTCAAATCTATTTTTTAATTTGTTGATTTTTCTTCATGAGCTATATTCAAATCTGATATTAATTGTATTTAAAAAATCATTTTCATTTCCAAACTTGTGCCCTTCAGCTTATTAAATTTCTCCTACTTTTGTGTAATCCAGTATATTATTGTTATTATTATTTCTCCTTAATTTTTTCTGACAACTATATTTCTATATACCTCAAATTTCATTTGAAATTGACGACTCCCAAACTGCCACTCATTTTTTTTTTCATTTTCAATTGAATGAAATTTTGACTGACATTTTCACACAAATGATAACAATATATTTTTCGAATATTTTGTAATGACCATAACATAATGTTACGAACTCAGTGATTCAGAAGCCGGTCCTGTCGCAAACTATGAATGGGACATTTCTAGAAAGGTTCTTTAACAGGTAATGTTCCAGACTGTTCTCGCAGCATAAAAGGCGGTGAATTCAAGAAAGGTCTAGAGTTACGGAGTACTATATATACGCGGGTTTACGAGTGAGTCGGAGAGTTGTTCGAGTTGTTCAGTATACAGTGAATCGGTAAACAGTTTCAGTATACAGTGAGTGAACAGATAGTGAATAAAAATAGTGTTGGAGATAAATTAGGACAATTATTATACCGAGTGCAGATAAATCAGTAGACATTAAGTTGAATATAAATTAAGTTTATTGAATTAAATTGATACAAGTACAAATATAATAATATGTTTATGGATTTATGGTTATCACACCCCGTTGTTCTTCTGTATAAAGATTTATCAACTCATATCCGTTGATACCGTTATCTGTATTAATATTATCAGGGACTTGGGAGGACATTCCAATTTTCCAAATTCACTTTGCCTGTGATTTGGATCGCATAGTGCCTTCAACAACACTGAATTCTCTTTAGTGAAAACGTTTTTCAAGCATTCTTGGACTTTTCTTTCATGCGCTTTTGTATTGATCTTTGGTTATGGAATATTTGTTCGGTTTTGATTTTTGTGATAGCTGTAATAAACTGTATCAAATTCATTATAACAATATATTAGCAGAATCAAACTGGTTAAATTGCTAAATTGTTGCTAAATTTTGGGAATCATTGAAGAGCTCTCAATATATCTATTATTAAAAGACACAATACTTTCGGAAGTATGGGACGTGATAACATTCCATTTCAATATTATCCTTCTACAGATAGATGATTTTCATTATACATTATTAGATTGTATGCTGATAGCATATGAATAAATATCAACTGTACTGCCGTCCTAAGCCCAAAGGGCGTAAGTCAATATTGTGTAGTTTTGAGATATTCAGCATTTTGTAATAATTAAATCAGCACACATTTTGACCCAACATATTTTTTTTTGGCGTTCAAGTCATCATAGGGTAACGATGTTTGAAGTTTATTGATTTCAATAAATATTTCGATATTAAGTTGAAAAAATGAGATACGCCCATTTTGCTAAGGATTTTTATTCAACCACAATGAGATACGCTGACAAATGAACAGTAATAATAAGTGTACCTACAATATTTACGACCATGGAATTTCTGAATATGACACATCCTGGTTGTATACAAAGTTTCCCAGTCACTTGTTTACTCATATCTACTTCTGACGATTTGAACGTAATTTGTGGAACCCTACAGAACCCAATGTTATATTTCTATCGTGGAATTTGTTATTCATTGATTATGGAATAATTTCACGCAGTATGGAAGGCAACTGTAGATTCATTCACACAAAATCTGTGATTGTATAAACATTCAAATTCCCAGACAAAACATTTGATACCCAACGGGACATTTAGGGCATAGTAAATGCGATACAAACCGTTCGATTCTTGAAAAGGTATTTCATAAGTTTGTGATTCATGCCTGGTTATTCAGTACCTACCTGCAAGAGCTGTGCTCAATTGTGTCCCCGGCCGTCTATTATCAAACAATGACATTTTTTTTCGCATGCGAGATTGTAGTTTTTTATATATCTAGTTCTTGATTGACCAAAATACAATCCCGCGACAAAAAATGTCACTGTTTGCAGAATCTCCCCCTGGACTATTTGTTGATCAATGGTTGTACCGTGACTGATAATATTACACCAACGCAGCACATGGATTAAATTTGTAAGCCGTCGGTTACGTATGAGCTTAGGGAATTGTTATATTTGTTTGGCAATTCTGCGAGCGTACAAAGAGTCACGTTGCACGTCATTCACAAAACTTATCACCTCAAATACCTCTATGCTGCTTTTTTTCGTGATCAGTTTTGGTGTTGGTCCGTACACATATACTGGCTTGGGAAAACATCGATTATATCTGGAATTATCCCAATATTATCTCCATTCTGTTCGTTTTCCGAATTTTCAAGGAGTCATTATGAGTTTCGAATGTTATTCGCTTCTATTCTACATTAAATATGAATAATCTGTTAACTGAATTTGTATTGGTTGTTTGGGGTTGATGAAATATTGATTTGGATTATTTTTGGTATCAAATATCATGAACTGTTTGCTACTTGATTCATAATACCGCTTGGTGGGTGTTTCATCAAAAATTGTCTAATGGCGAGCAGTACCGTGTGTAATATCACACAAACCATTTGGAGCCACTTTTGACCCCTACACATCTCAAACATATTCCACATAAACATATCAACTTTGTCTCATATATTGAGACTTGCAAGATACTCAGGTGGTCCAAATTTCATGAACGAATTATATAATAGCCTCCGCAATTTCTGAAGCTATAATTCCTCATTTTATTCTTCCGAAAAATTGGCTTGTTGGTAGAAACTAGCCATCGAATATAGGGCTTCCCCATGACTGTGAGTACTCAATAAAAATTCGTATACTGGAACTAGCAAAGTCAGACTGTGGTCTTCAATATATTATCCAAAGTTATAAGGAGAAATGATATTTCAGGTAGTCATAAAATATCTTATGCTGTTATAAATAAATATTAGAACTAACCATTGAACTTGTTGCCCATTCAGATCTCACTTATTTTGTAGTTGAAATCAACAACCAAGGCATATGTCATAATATCGAACTCTTAAATCACATCCATATTTTTGAAGGGACCTATTATAAAATGATTCCAGTCCCTTGTATTGACACTTTCCATATTTTCTGTTGCCACTCGTTGGCAAACTTGAAGGAAATAGAATACCCATTTAATAATAAAAGGTTTTCCAACAAACAAGATCAAATATGATATTCCAGTTTGATGAGTGTCCTGCTTATTTTTTCAGGCTGGTTATAGATTATTTGACTCTGTGTAGACAATGATTGAGAACCATTTGAGCATATAAGTGGGAATTATTTTTTACTGTGTGAGATATGTTCATATATGTCTTGTAAGTAGGAGTAATAATTAAGGACGAGCCAATACAATGTTTTATGGTTTTTGCTAGACAGAAAATATCGACATGTCCCTTAGGACTTTTTTTGCCAGTTTAATCAGTTTCAGTTTCAATTAACTCGTTGTTTTTATCGATTCCTTCTAATACAGACAAATTTCAATTCGCTTTCTTCTGAAGCTGTCATCTCTCTATAATAATTGGAACTGAAAGCATTAGTTTTATAGTAGATGTAATTAGCTCAGGCTGCGCCCCTTCCAAAAATATTTATTCCGTTTAATTCCCTCAATCCAAGGCAAAGTTAAAGATATTCATCAATGAAAATACTTCTACTCTTCTCCTTCTCCTTTTTTTTAAATAAAAAACGTGTACATGATGAATCTCAGGCTTACCTCCAGTTTAACTATTGAACATCTGGTACAGGATGGTTTTTGTCGATGTTACGTTAGTCATTATAACAAAACCGGTTAAAATTAGGATCTGGAAATTTCTTAGTTATTTTCCGATATTAATCAATCGAATGAAAATTCTCCCGACTGCCGGTTAGACTTGATAATAATTATGATGACGGTCTCCAATTTGTCATTATCCCCAGACCATATAGTTACAAATAGATATATGAAAAAAATTAACAAAAGTAGAAGAAGCATATTGAATATCAGATGAATACCACACAAAGTTGATGTGACATTTCCAGATTTTTGTAAGATGGGAAAATCATGTTCGTGTGAGTCCCTGCCAGTACCCGGACAGTGTTGGACTCATCCTCAAGAGAATGCCTACCAACCGATCCCACCTCGAACTCCGTTACACCTGCCTCGGAATCACTACCCTAGCATATTTCAAGACAGACAGCGGTCCCTCATACACTCTCCGTCATGTTCTCACTTTTATCATTGCTTACTTAATTATAAACAACTGCGTTTTATGATCCTTTTTTTTATTCCGTTATTTAACGTCAGTCTATTTCTGCGACTGAGGCTAATCACCGACGCCGGGAGCACTCTACCCCTAACCGGAAATTTTGGCGAACCCCCTAGTGTTCCAACCAGTGGTAGCGTTCTTCAACGAGCCCAACATCCATGGACTCGGGACCTCGGTTTTACGTCTCCTCCGAAAGACGACATATCTACATTATACCTCGTGCTCATTGGTATAATGCGTGTGAGCTGTGATATATTATATGCTAGTCCGCTGCAGGCTGTACGGGCCCTATACGATGGTTTTCCCTAGCTTGGTCACCCATCCAAGTACTAACAATTTCCGACCTTGCTTGACTGTAATTATCACATCAAACGCGTTCGACTACAGTGCTGGGTCGTCGCCCACTTTTATGATCCTGGAGATAATTATTATTTGATGTTGATTGAATTCACTGTTCCGACTCCTACTTTTTTAAATCTACCCATATTCCTATTTTAAATGGAAATAAATGTTATGAATATACATGGAATGTTTCATTTGAGATAACGAACTTGGCTACAACTTCCGGTATAACCGGAAATCATCGAATGTCGACCGTATTCTCATTAGATATAATAATGTCGGAAACCCCTCAGCGATCAAGTAATTCCTAGATATTTTCCTTTGCCACATTTCTGGATGCTTTTTTTCCTGAAATTATAAGATGTATAGTTCATTTCATAGAGCCAAGAATTTGGCAGATTTGTCAAATATGAACAGTTAACTCCATTTTTGAATGAAATTATATTCAATCACTATGCACTCACAGGAGAAAGCATTGGTAACAATTAAATAAAAAATCGATATCTCTTAACACTTTAAATCTTTCCACTTTCACTACCCCTTCAAATATTTCATTTGTTCAATTATCACTGTAAATTAAAAAAATTGTTTACTTTTATTTTAATTGAAATATTGCATCATATAGACCCCAAAAACAAACAACAGAATCAGTCAATAATCTCAATTAAAAATTAACCCACGTCGTGTTGACAGACAACACCAACCAATATTGGCTAAACAATTCCATATGCACAGGCATTGTCATATCCTCCCGCTTCTATGACTGGGTTAAATATACATTAGTTTTATTTATATTACAACGCACCACACAGGCGATAAATGTTTATATTAAAAACGCAATATCTTAAAATTAATGAGTTTAAAAATACTTAAAAGCGTGTGAACGATATGGTGAAATAGGGATGGGGATGAATATAGTATATAATCTTGCATGCACCAATAATCATTTGCCCTTGAGACGGACTAAAAATGCAAACTGCTTCCACCAGTGGCGTATACCAATGGATTTCCTATAAATTAAATTTAATATGTTGAGGGGAAGTAGTATTTATTCATACTCCTATTGTAGACTTAGAAAATGTTTTTGTATTATCCTGCTTTATATATGAAAAATGACTATACGTTCACAAAGATAATCAGTACTTTCATTCTTATTTCCATGAAAACAATTTAATTTATATTTGGATGCGAAGGGTAGAACGATGAATTTTATTTCGAGTGAAATACTTCACAGCTATTGGAGGCTCTTTAGCTATGATAAATGCTCTGGTCAGATATTGATGAAAGGAACTCTGGATTTTAATGTATGTAGAGCTTCACCAAATAATCTCGACCTACATAAGCCTAGTTTCAAAACCTGACACACCCACACAGGTCAAATGTTGGTGAATGGAGAAAATTGTTGAAGAGTGGTAGAGTATATAGTTTTTGAAGGTTTATGAAGGCTGGTCTTCGGGGAGTTTGATTAATTCCAACAAGTAACGTATAACTCTAGTCAAAAAATCAATAATTGAGATTTATTTGTGGCGGTTTGAAATTGGAATATAGATTTGTTGGGCTTTGAAGTTAACAGACATAGTTTTGTGAGATTTGGGGTCTTTTGTTTCCAATATAAATATGAACATAACAAATATTATTCACAAAAAAGCCAAGCTAAATTGATTTTGAAAAAATGATATTGGAACCAATAAGTTCGAGATCTTTCCATCTGACTCAGGTTCCATGTATCCGTGATCTAGGACATTATTCAACAACTTCTTTGTAGTATTTGAGATTTTCTATTCGAGGTAAATTTTCCAGGAACCTTTTAACGTCTCCCAGTTTTCCTTTTTTGAAAAGTGCACTAGCCAAAACTACAAATTGTGTGATATCTCCCCAACTGACTGGTTTTTCCCCAAGTCCAGCTTATAGGATGTTTCTCCTCGAATTAATACTGTTCTATTCTCTCACGTTCCAGTGGAACCTTTCACTCATGTTGGACCGAAAGTACCACTGTGCTGGAGGTTTTTGACATTGGAAGGTGCATATATATGCTTCGTCATTTGAAGCACATGTGGAGCTTTTATTTGATTCCTACAGCCATCGGCTACAATGCTAACGGTCTCCATGTTTTAAAGCTAGTAGTATTTCGCAGCTCATAGAAAACTGCTCTAGCAATTCCATCGAATCCCCGCAAATGCTGGTTTTCGGTCCATATAGGAACCGTTTTTTCCTTAAAAATTCGTGCCTCTAACGGCAGTGGAGTTAAACGAGTATAACGAGTATTCGGTATCATTGGATTCGTTATTCTGACTGTCATTCTCAAGCCGTCCCTGTCTTTTCTAAGTGACGTAACAAAGTCGTTGAATATAACTAATTATGTGCTCCTCAATAAAAGGACTCTTTTCAGTTTTTCATCCTTTTCACTTAATTTTTTTCTATTCATTGGGGGCAGGTAAAACAAACATCGATTCTTAGTGAACCGGAACCACTATTATAACAGGTGTTTAAAATATGTGGAAGATAACTGTCTCAACCATTACCCATGGAGAACTAATTTACACTTCCCTGCAGTATTCATGGAATATTTTTCAAATATTCTGCTCGTGGGGTAAGTATTTGCGGTTGGTTCGATTCCTGAAGTATTATATATTATTATTAACAGTCTCAGATTGCTCAATAAATTACATTTTTTTCATTTTTGTCTAGCGTATTCCTCTATACTCGATCCTGTTTTAATCTTGGAATATCAAAAATTTCTACTTGGCTTGCCAGAGTTTTTTTCGTCGAATCTGTAAGGCCGATGAAGTACTTGATTGAAAAGGTTTTCCCATATTTCATTTTTGTTGTACGCTGAGGAACCCATCATCCCACCTAATCTACCTATGTAGCTATCTTGGCTCTCCTTTTCTATTGCAATAGAAATTTAGATGAAACTGTTCCATAATACGCATTCACAAATAATGCATAATACCTATATAAGGCACATCAAATCTTGTATCTTATACCTGGAAATGCTTCCTCTCCACCCACATAAGCATGATAACTGGGCAGGCAGATCCACAGAGACTTCACTGGTACAACTGAGGAAGGATATCCGATGTGCTCTAAACAAGAAAACGTATGCACATTTTTATATATTAAAGGGGCTACTCTTCATAAGGCTGTTATAAAAGTATTGAATAGAAAAAATGTAGACAATACAACAACCAAATGGAACTGCTCACCACGAAAGTAGCAGAGACAAGGATGAGCAAAGACATTGTATCCATCTGTACAACCAGAGGATGTGTACAGGGAGGAGTGGCATCCTCATTAACATGAAGCCTAACGGTTAACGAACTCTTGTGTGATTTGACTAACCTTGGAATATCCTGCCACTGAACTGATCTGGGAGTTTTAACAAGAATCCTTACGTGACACGCCTGAATGGGCACCTGAAAAAGCTTAATACGGTGTAGGAAGAGGAATGTAGATTCTGTGGCATGGGAGAAGAAGCCTCGATCCACATACTTGTAATGTGCCCAACAATTTAGAATCCCAGGGCATAGCACCTAGAAAATTACTGGATAGAAGAGGGACATTTGCCCAAGTTAAAGCAAGCAGATGTCTCTGGTAAATAGGACTACAGGAGCAACTAGTCTCTAAAACTTTTCTAAGGAACTAAGTAGAAGTGAGAAAGTGAGGAGCACAATCGATTTTTCGGGTCTCAGCGAATGTCATCCCAATATACATATAACCCTGGAGCAAATATTTCTCAATATTTTTAATTTTTATTGGAGAAAAATTAATTACACACTTACTATGCTCTGCCATTGTTCAAGAAGCATGAATCATTTTCCAATGATCTGAATTTAAAAATTAAAATATGGAATTACTCACAGTCTGCTTCTACATTAATATAACTATTGAACTGTTACCAAAAGTTCAGAGACACATGGTTTTAAAATTTTTTTGAGATTTGCTTCATATTATAACATACTTTCATAAAGAACATGCTGCAATACAAGTTTGTGCAAAAATATTGTTGGTTTGTAGAAATACGATTAGTGAAGTTGGAGATGATTAATAGTTTGGGAGACAAATTTTCTAGCTCAACCAGGTGCGTGCAAAAAAGATTGTGCTGTATGCGTATGCGTATTTCATGTTACTGTCTAGTTATGTATGCTGCTCAATTGGACAATGCACAAAATTTCTGAACCCCAAGTCAATTGACTAGACGTGTTGCGTTTACTTTGCTCTTCTCCGTCATCTCTATCAATAAAATAATCGAATGTCAACCAACTTTCAAAAGTTTACAATCGTTTTCGCAGTCTTGAATTTCAAAATATCGTTGATTGTGAAGTTGTCCAATTTTTTTAGGTTATAAGGAAAATTCTGAAAATAAAATCATCTTCGATAATAGCAGCTGAAACGCTACCGCAACGTTGAAAAAAAGAATTGTCATTCTACGAAGTGATTCTCACACTTTCATCTTAGGTACATCGACTACTGAAAGTAACTAACAAAACAAATTCCTCTTCAATTGGTCAATATTTTTTGTAAACACAAAATTCGGATTCGTTTAGTTATCAATGTTCCGTACGTCTATGAGAAGGGGGCTATGCGCATCAGTGCATCTCCCGGAATTACACACATTCGCCCCCTCACAACAGGCATACGAGAAATCGAGTCAATTTTTAGTTGAAATGCAGATTTTTATGGCTGGTGGAAGATGGAAGCGACTCGCTGAGTAGTTAGAAAATTTAGGTGAAGGTTCAGTTACGACATGCGTTGATGGTGTTAATAAACTGGAGATAATTTGAAACCATAGATGGTAGGTGTAATGTTACTTTTATTACATACACTGTTAAAAATATTGTACTGGAACTTATCACGTTTCAGGAGAAAATGGGATAGAATACTGCAGAAGAAACAGATGAAAATATTTGGTGACACTATTCAGTCGCTGCCATCGAACTTAACTCGGAGAGGCGTATATTTGTAAAATAGCCTCTAGGTTTCTCTCATTACGGAACTTTATCAAACTGAACAAGGCTTATTTGTTCATGCCATAGCATGGGGACTACGAATGAGAAGTACAAACTTGTGTGAAAAAAAGTCGATAATCGAAAAGCTGTCCAGCGGTAAGCAGTCAATAGCAGATGGCGTTGGAGTATCTAGATGTTAAGAAGACAGAGTGAAGGACAATGGGAGAAACGTGTGATGTAAAAGTTGTCCAACTAGATGTGTATTTGAAATAGAAAAAGTTATGCATCGTATTATCTGTCTCTCCTCCGAACAACAGTAAGTGAAATAGTTTTGATTAAATTAACTATTTTCTACTTCTTCAATTTTCTCAATAAATCAACACATTAACTTTTTTTTCGCTTATATTAGTTCACAGACAACGACAAGAGAATGGAAAATGGCTTTGGCATAAAATGGAAGCAAATTATTATATTTGCCACCTTCATTCGAAAAAAAATTATATTAAGATGTACGGACAACCCCGTCTGAACTCTTGATCACTTTTTTACTTATCATCATTTTCGGGGCATTAGGTACCTGTAACAATAGCGTACATAATCACATAATCACAGTTCCATTCTTCAGGCTAGAACTTTTCAGATCCTCTTTCAGATATCAAATTAGCCATGTCTATAACGGACTTCCTACAGATCTTAAAAGTTATAAAATTAATAAGTTTAAAGTATATTTTGCTAAATATCTTTTCACTACTCAAATCTGAACACTCTGTTGATTACTTTATTTTAAAAATTAAAAACGTTTCAAGCTATGAATCCTAAACCCAGTCTAGATACCAACTTTTGAATTTTTGAATTTTTGTATTTTTGTATTTTGTATTTTTTTTTTATTTTTTTTTTTAATTATTTTCTTTATCAATTTAAGCATGTACACTCCTTAAGGTTAAGTGGTAGAGCAACTTTTATGGTGCCTAATGCCTCATAAAAGCTGAACTTCGCCTTTTATTTTCAATTAGTGAATCTGTTTTTACATTTTATTCTATTGTAAAACATTTATATTTTGAAAATAATAAAGTCAATTATTATTATTATTATTATTATTATTATATTTGTGCAATTATCCTCGAGTCCCTTATCGAAAAGTCTAGGAATGAAGAAAGTCGGGAAAAGTGAACAGAGTAAATTTGATGACAAAGGTGAGATGAAGAGTATCTGTTTGTGGTGGATACTAGATTCACCGGGTACATCTAATTTGGTTTACCTATTGAAAAGGGTCAGAAAAAATGAGTGAATTCCAGGTTTTCCTATTTTTTATGGTTCCTGATACTTACAGTTTACCTGGTCTTTATTAGTAATTTCGTTCCCGGAAAGTAATGGAATACCATATATAGTTTTTCATAATTATTGCTCATTATGGACAGAGTATTGACATCAGCAGCATGTTTCTACAAAATATATCAGCCAAAACATAAAAAAAAACATATTATTATGTTCCGGGATACTCTCACACAATACTTCACAATACGGTTGACAGCCTTCTGACAGTAGAGTCTAAAATGTCTAAGAATTATAGATTCATCCAACGTTCATTGTAATTAAGTTTTCATTTTGGTATAACTGGCTCTGTAGTAGAATAGTAGAATAGCGTCAGTCAAAATGGTGCTGGACAAAAACAGCGCAGGACAA
This sequence comes from Galerucella pusilla, assembly GCA_910591695.1. Lineage (NCBI taxonomy): Eukaryota > Metazoa > Arthropoda > Insecta > Coleoptera > Chrysomelidae > Galerucella > Galerucella pusilla. Next base: position 11,888 of record CAJUYI010003443.1, on the reverse strand, counting down.
GAAGCGCTGGACAAAATAGCGCTGCAGAAAAATAGCGCAGAACAAAAACCACGTAGGACAAAATAGCGCTCGACAAAAGAGCACCGCACAAAAATAACTACGTTTCATCATTTTACCACCATCTCATTCATAAAAATAGAATACAGTGCCGAATAAGCATGAAGAGGAATAAATTATTTTTCATGAATAAAAGTCATAACAATAGTTTTTATGAGTCAATTCAACATCGCTTCCCGACTAGCTGAAAAAGATCAAAGTGTAATTGTCTATAACATTATTAGAAAATAAGAAAGGGCAACAAAAAGAACGACAATCCATATTTTTCATCATAATTCATCACATATCGCTTCCCGACCAACTGACACAGATCAGTGTAGAAAGCCGAATTTCATTGAAGGTGGATTTATGAAAAAATGTTAATCATCATCACATTTTTATTATATTATCATTTACATTTGCACTAGAAGTTGATTACTATGGTTTCCCAATTTTTAATTTTCTATGTATATTTCAACCGGCGCTATTTAGTCGAACTGCTATTTTCTCAAGCGCTATTTTGTCCGACGCTGTTTTGCTCTCCGCCATTTTTGTGCGGCGCTATTTTGTCTGCCGCTATTTTAACCTAGCGCTATTTTGACTGAAGCTATTCTGCTACAGCGCCTATAACCATATATTATAACCACACCTCAATTACATTTTCACTGCCTAATGGAACGTGATAATGGAACGAGCTAAGTATGTTTTCACAAATGCGCATGAACTGTCAAGATGACAAACATGTAATTTGAATATTTTAATGTTGTGTTGGATAGTCGATTATTAGCAATCATTTGGAAATTATAAAGTTTTTATGAAAAAACGTCGTGGAATATTATCAGCCTCAACACTTTTGAAACTATTAGTGGCTGCTCGGGATAGAAGGTATTGAAATGAGAAATAATTGATTATTACCATGACTCACCCTTAAGCTGTCAATTATTGTTGACCAATGGTTGTGTGCTTGTTTTTGGACTCCTGGTGTTTTTCGACGTACCAAGTGAATTATTGTTCCTTGTCCCGTTATTATTATGTAAAATTATCAACAAAAATGTCTCCAGTTGATTTTATTTTCAAAATGCCAATACATGAATCAAAACCAACCTAGAGCATTTTTGGCGCATGCAATTTCATGATTTCCACAAAAAATATAATGTAATTATAATTTATAGCTAAAAGTATAAACGCTTCTCAGTGCAATATTTTTTTTTAAACTTATCAATGTTGTTGCATGCCCGACTTGGGCGTCGACCCATCACTGTAGTGGAACGCCTCTGATGCGATGATTACAGAGTAGTGTCGAGCAGGGTTAGTACTTGGATGGGTTACCATCTACTAGGGTAGACCGTCGTGAAGTCCGTACAGCCTGCAGGCGAATGCGGAACTATTCTTCACTTTTTTTACGAATACATAAGTTGTAGGTAATTAGCTATAGTGTGTATAATTTCATACCACCGTAAAAACTATTTAAATGAATGAGAGAAACATTACAATATTGTTATGTAGGCTTTGAGAAGGACAGAAACCTAAGAGCGCACGGAAAATCATCTAAATACCATAAACACGATGTCTAATTTTCAATCCAAAACGGAAGTAAGTAGCATAACTACCACTTCAAATGTTCAATGATGTAGTATATTTTTGAATTCATGATAATATCAGCTTAACCAAAGAAACATGAAATATTGGGAGTTCAATTGACAAAGTATAAATTATTATCCGTAATTCAATGAGTCTTCATGAAATTTTTACTGTGTATAAAGTAGTGCGTGAATGTAAACAAAAAAAAACAATATGGCATTGTTGAATGATAACTGCTTTCAGATGTAAAGATAAAAACAATTATTTAAATTCAGTTTTGCCTTGTTTAAGGTCGAATAACGCAATTTTCCTATTTGGTATAATCCAAATTTTAACGAGATTCTTTTATTATCTAGCTTCAAATCTAAGTATACATTGTCCTTGGAAAGATGTAATTGATTGTTGTTAAATTCTTGCTTTTGTTCCTCAGTGTTTATTAAAGCGAATATATTCTTTTGTATTGTATTGATTTTTATATGTGGGAAATGTTATTTCATTCCGATTTATGATGTGCGCCAGCTACTCACTCCTCTAAGGTGGTGGTTCAATAAAAAACACTACTCTCATTAATTTTTTCAACATAATTGTCCGAAGATTGCAAACAAAAGATGCTCACTATGCAAATAAGTATCGTAGTCATGGTGATTTAACATTTCATTGTGATAACATTCCTCCCTTTTTTTCTCTTGTTTCCATCACATCTTTACAACCACTTATGCCCAGCTTAGGGCTGTTAACATTTGTGATGTTACAACTCAACTTCTCAGCAATGTCAAAGCGCTACTTTTACACATTACTGTCATGTTACTAGAAATTTCTCGAAAATAAGTCTTTGTAATGAACTAAAAGCAACGAAATTTCGAAATTTCACAACTTTATTTATATTGCAAAGCCTCTTTATTTTTCTCAGATTACTCTTTCTTCTCAAATTTCAAATTTTTCGATTGACATAATATTATGTTATTATTAGATTTGTATGACTTTTACTTTCTTTCCAAATGATTGACAGCAAACTTCATTATCTGTCATATCTAAAGGCTCGATCGCATACAAATATTCATTTCATTATAATAACACACTGATATTGGAAGGAAATTTTATACTTAATTTCATATTTATACAGTATATTATGGAGTTTGTGAAATATATGGAAACACTGGATAATGAATATTTGGTCATGAGAGCTTTAATATTATAACATATTTGGATTATCAATAAAAACTTTCATTGTTTGATTTTTTCCGCGGGGAATATTATCAGACCAACGAGGTAAAGGAAAGAGGAGAGAACATAACAGTAGAAAGAATAATCGACCAAAGTGGCTTCTGAATATGGCCAACTTCCGTTGAAGCGTAAACAAACCAGAGGTGTACATTAAATTATTTGATAGGGGGAAACAAAAAACTCTCATATGCATCTTTTTAAGGTGGTATATATTGGATAAAAGCAGTCTCCAAACATTATTGTACAACTCAATATCAACTTAAATTTATACTAATACTTATAAATAACCTTTCTAATACTGAAAATCACTATTTTTTTAATGTGGCTTTTCAATTTGACCCAAAAATCTATGACTAATGTTACTAATGTGGCTTCTCAATATAGCGACTCCCGAACTAACATGCTCAACTTCCCTCCTTTTTTTTACCTGGTTATATCAGACTTTAAATTTCCAAAGTAATGGGGGGAGAGGAATCATTTATGTCCGGAGGGGTAAATATCACATTGAAGAGTTTATCAAACACTGTTGGTTAGTTTGCCTTTGAGAAAAATTTGGTGAGTAATGGTTTCTATATTTTTTTTAAATATGGCTGTCTTCTCTGACGTGCTTCTTGATAGATTCTAGATCTATTTCCAAATATTCTCAAGTCTGCAAAAAGATATCACGTTCCTTGAATTTGAGTATAAACACTCTGGAAACTATATCTGATCTGTTCAAGAGTTTCAAGCGTGCTTTTTATTATTGACTTTGCTTTGCCAAGCGTAGCATCCTTGCCTTGTAAGTAATAAAACAGAGTTAATGATGTAGAGGCGAATACAAACCTCAGCATTTTGTATACCTGCTAGCAATCCAATAGCTAGAATGACGTGCCGATTTTGGTTGTTTCTCATTTCACGTTTTAATTGCTTTCTAGTGTAATGAAACTGGAAAGGCCTGGAACGATAGGGCATCCCTATAGTTATAAACTGGTTATTCTTTCCATATACCCATCGCTTCTATTTTCTCAATTTTGTATTCCATATTTTCCGTCCCCCCATTCTCCTTCCATATTTCTCATATATTATGTATCTTTTCTCCATACGAGAAATATTATGTGTTCACTTTCATTTTTCCACCCAAAGTAAAATGACGTGAGAAAAAATATTTTTTGAACAAGTGCAGAGTCCTGGTTAATTCCATGATTCAACCAAAAAAATCATTTGAAGCACTACAACACGTGCGATTTATTTATGCTAATGATGATGACCGATATCGCGATGCATTTTATGATGTTATCACATTTTTAGTTTGTATGTTGTATGGGATTTAAATTTCGTGAATAAATACAACCAACATTATTTTGACCCACTTCCTTATACTCCAAATATGAACCTGGATAATTAACTATAACATAACATATTTTAAAAACACAATATTGTGGTTTGATTTCCCAAAAAAAATGAGAGAAAAAAGAATAAGTAATGCCACAAGGAACGTACAGTAGATATATTTGATTATTTCGAGAATATTCTTGCTCCATATTTATGACACCGCAATACATTAGAATAATTTGAAAACCAAAAATATTATTATTAGCAACCCTGTTGTTGTGTTATTGCCATTTGTAATGGAGACGAGTCTGTCAAGCTGATATTTAAGCGGTCTCGGTCTCTGACTACGACAATTTTTCATGACTGGATGATGAGTTCTTTGTTATATACATAAACCACCATGTCGCAGATTGATGTGGTTATTAGCTCATAATTTGAAGAAGCAGACATCGTATTTTCAACAAAAAGTTATCGTGAGGGGATGTGATTGTTGATAAACAGGCATAATCTGAATTTATCGAATTATTCATAAATGTAACACTCAGCTGATTCTATGGTGAATTTGGCTTGATATAATTATGTGATATTTCCGAGAAAAAGACGATGACGTCATTCTTAGCTAGTTTCTTGCTTACTGGAATCAATATAATAATTGGACCAACCATGAATACTTCCCGAACAAAAAGTACAAGGAAGAAAAAAAGAACAGGGTTCAACAAATTTTCCGCCTCCATCTAGTACAGGAACTGTGTTGTAGGATCTATACGTCTGCCGCATCAGTCCTTACTCCATTCTCATAGTTTTTTTTTGATAAGCTACTCACCCTGATTGACGAAATTTTATCATCAGTCAAAATACGTATGATACTTCCTGTTTACAATTAATATGGAAATAATCACGACTCGCTCTGCAGTAGAATATACAATTTTGGGAATAGTCAGAAGCTAACGTGTAACAATGTTAATTAAACTTTCAAATTACTAATTTTTTGCAATAACTGTTTCAATTCACTTTTGTGACAGACAAAATGACACATTACCAAACCATAGGCGTTGCGTTCCACTTTTAAGAGGTGTTGTACTTTAATTAAATTGAAATTTTTTTTAGAATATGGTGTAAGTATCGATGAAAATCGTGGACTTTAATTAAGCCTGAATACTCCATCTAAATGCCTTCCTAATGATGTGCAGCACATGGTATATTCCATATTTGGAAATGATTGGAATATTAGGTGGAAGGAAGGGGAATGACGAATGACGACCATGGTATATTCCCTATTTAAAAATAAGCGATTGGTGGAGTGAAAGGAAGAGGGATGACAAATGCCTGTATCGTGAAAATGTGTCTCACTTAGAACAAATTCAGGGACCTAGTAGCGGTGAGAGTGGACTTCCTGGGCAGGAATAGTACGAGGCATAGTTTAGTGGTATGCTCTGCTTACCTGCCCTATGATTCACCAGAGCTACCACCTACTGAGGAGTTCCGCAAGGCGGTGGAATACTGCATGGTCAGGAAACTGCCTCTTCTTATTGGCTGCGATGCCAATGCGCACCACACTATGTGGGGCAGCACAGGCGTCAATAGCAGGGGAGAGTCTTTGCTTGACTATCCAGGTACCACTGACTTGCAACTACTCAACCGAGGGACGAAACCAACATTCCGAAATAGGATTCAAGCTAAAGTCCTGGATGTGACGCTTGCGTCAAGTAGCGTTGTAAGTATGGTAAGGGACTGGCATGTTAATGATGATCCGTCATTGTCGGATCACAGTTACATTTGTTTCAGTTACAGGGTTGCTGTTGAAAAACAATCAATTAAGTATAGGGACCCCAAGACTACCAACTGGGAACGGTATAAACTGGATCTCGCAAGGAGGCTTGGCGGTTTCCCTAGGAACTTTAGCAATAATGATGAGATCGATTGGGCCATAGCGGAGCTGGGCTCGATTATTGTCTCGTCTTATGAAGAAAACTGCGCCGAAAAAACGAGGGAGGAGGGTAAGGGCCACAAATGGTCTTTGGATTCGCTACGGCAACATACCCGGCGCCTATTTAATAGGGCTTGGAAGACAAAGTCAGATCTGGATTGGGAGCAGTACCGCCAGAAACTAAATGAGTACAAGAGTGCGGTCAGGTTGGCTCGAAGAGATGCCTTGCGGGCCTTCTGTGAGGATATCGTCTCGGTACCTCAAATGTCAAGGCTGCGCCGGATCTTAACGAAATTACCGGACAGCGCTCTAGGCTGCATGGAAGTCGCACCGGGTGTTTTCACCGAAACCCCGGTGGATACCTTGCAGCATCTACTAGAGACACACTTCCCCGGTTGTGAGGGAATCGAGCGGGAGTGTCCTGACATGGGATATGTAGGTATACAGCGACCATGTGAAGAGGACTATCTTCTAGCAAAAGAAATAGTCACATACGAGCGGAGTACTTGGGCGATACGGTCATTCAGACCATACAAGTCTCCGGGGAAAGACCAAATCTTCCCGGCTTTGCTTCAACAAGGCTGGGAGGCCGTTGGCACAATTCTGGTGCATATCTTTCGGGCCTGTTTGGCACGCAGGTATGTCCCTGAACAGTGGAGGCAGGTGAAAGTCGTCTTCATACCCAAGCCGGGTCGTACCACATATACGGTGGCTAAATCCTTTAGATCCTTTGTGCTGAAAACACTGGAGAGGGTGGCTGATCGATACATAAAGGAAAGGGTTGGGCTTGGGTATCCTTTGCACAACAACCAACATGCTTTTAGGTGTGGCAAGTCAACTGAAAGTGCCTTACACCAACTGGTTACTCAGGTGGAGAAGGTGCTGGAAAATGGCATGATCGCCCTGGGAGCTTTCTTGGATATACAAGGGGCGTTTGTCAGCACCCCTGTAGGATCCATGTGTAGGGCTGCGGCAAATTATGGAATAGAGCCAATGATCACTCACTGGCTTGGGGCTATGTTGTGCAACCGTACAGTAGAGGCCACATGGAAAGACCATGTGGCAAAAGTAATCGTCACTGGGGGATGTCCGCAAGGGGGTGTTCTTTCGCCCACATTGTGGAACCTAGTCATTGACGAGCTAATAACCCTTTTGAACGGTGAGGGCTTTCTAACGATTGGGTATTCCGATGATATCGTTGTCCTTGTTGTTGGAAGCCACATTACCGTTCTCAGGGACCTCATGCAAAGGGCTCTGAATAGGGTACATGGGTGGTGTAACGAACACGGACTTGCAGTTAATCCTGCCAAGGCTGAGATAATTGCTTTCACCAGAAAGAGAGGTATAAGACCTGAGGGTCTAAATCTTGATGGAGTACCACTGCCGGTGGTTGAACAGGTGAAGTATCTAGTAGTGATCCTTGATAAATCACTGACATGGAAGGCTCATCTTGATAGTCGCCTAAGCAAGGTGACAAACACGTATTGGGCCTGTAGATGAGCCATTGGTCCGAGGTGGGGACTGACCCCCAAAACGATCATATTCTATAGAGTGATTATGCTGCCTATGCTCACATATGCGGCTCTGGTCTGGTGGCCGAGGGTAACCTTGGTCACGGCTAGATCGCAACTGGCACGCCTTCAAAGGGTGGTCAGTTTGGGGGCAACTGTCTGCATAAGGACTACACCAACTGTTGCGATGGAGGTGATCCTTGGTCTCCGGCCTCTTCACCATGTGATCGAGGCTGAGGCGGGGAGGGCTTTCCTGCGCTTGAAACGGCTGGGATACGTGCGAAGAGGGGAAGAGTGCAGGCACGTCAAGAAGCTCTGGCTCTTGGAAGATATTCCAGTTCTGGCTCGAGCGGCTGATGAATGCCTGCGGAAGTACTATTTCGCTACCCCATACAGGGCCATGATATGGGATAGAGAGTCCTGGGAGAAAGAGAGGAATACACAGCTTAATGGGGCCGTCTGGTACACAGATGGCTCATGCTCTGGTGATAGAGCAGGGGCTGGGATTTACTCAAGGAACCCAAGAACACAGGTTTGTATACGATTGGGTGAGGGTGTATCTGCATATCAGGCCGAGATATATGCTATCTTGGAATGTGCGCAGATAAACCTAGACAGAGGTTATGTGGATCGACGCATAACCATATACTCCAACAGTCAGGCAGTAATTAAAGCCCTGAGTGGGTATACCAGCAACTCAGGACTTGCTAACGAATGTCGAGAACGACTTGCTAATCTTGCAAGGCGGAACGTGGTGCGGCTAGAATAGATTCCAGCCCACTCTGGTTTTGAAGGCAACGAGATGGCGGATGCACTGGCTGCGGAAGGGGCGGCAGCTCCTTTCTGCGGCCCGGGCCCGACCCTGGGCCTAACAAAACAAAGAATACGCAAGGAGACGAAGAAGTGGCTGAGGAATCAGCACCCTGCTCATTGGAATGCTCTGCAGGGACCTAGACAATCCGAACTTCTACTGAAGGGATGGACTGATGTACACGCCAGGGCAGCCACTGAACTACCAAGGAGTAGGCTAAGGAAGATTGCAGGACACCTAACAGGGCACTGCTGTATGAGGAAGCACCTCTACAATCTAGGAGTAGAGGAAAGTTCCCTATGTAGGGGTAGCGGCATGACTGATGAAACGTCAGTTCATGTTCTCTTAGAGTGTCCACACTGGGCTGTATTACGCAGGCGAATCTTCGGAGTCACTGTCATGGCTCCTGGAGTCACAAGCAGGCATCCACTGAAAAAGGTTGTGGCCTTTATTGAAGGGCTCGGCTTCATGGATGACTAGGTAGCAGGGATGGCACAATGGGCCCGCCAGTGGCCTCAGTGTCGGAACCTTGGCTTGAGTTGCCCAGGACAAGGCTCGCCCGCACATTTAGTAGTAGTAGTAGTAGAACAAATAATATCAACGTGTTTCCTTAATTCCTCAGTATCTGAGGAATACAGACAAATATCGACTGTTTCTGTGGCTCACACTGTATACAAGGGACAAAGGACAAGGGATGATTTTCCCAAAAAGCACCTAGTGAGAAGACTGTTGAGTCTAATAGGACTACTGGCCCCTTTATATCAATGGTATAACTAAACACAGAAAACACAAAAGCTGAGGTGTCGAGGTCTCTAAGCCTCTGACTGGTGGTGCCAAGCGGATAAATCAATCAACCATATACAGTGTGGAAAGGCCAAATGATATGAATTGATAATTTGAGATGTTGTATGCATTAAAAAAAATCCATAATCATGTCTTATTCAAAATATAAATTGCCAACATCCTCCAGTTAGGCCCCTAATTTATTTTCCAAACTTGAAGTAATATTAACAAGTAACATACTACACCGATTTATTCATTATTGTGCGCATATATCGAGAATCTCTAATTTAATTTCTACAGATCCATCAAATATCAAGATTGAGGTTGAACCTGTTTATCCGCTAATGGAAGCGATTCCTGTTTAGTAAAGATAAGACGAAGGAAGGACCGCACCGCAATGAAAGTGAGTTTTCTGACGAATTCCCAAATGAGCATAACTTTGCTGTAGTTTCGAATTTTCCAGATCAGGTGTTTTCCCCTGTTAGGGATATCCTAGAAGCCCCGATCAGACCCTTTTCACATTGCTTAGTGACATTCAGATACGGCTACAGAATGTGTTCCCCGAGCTAAACTGGAATACTTGATCATAGGCGTTCACAACAGTGGGAAATATTCAAAGACGTCTACACAACAACTGGAATTATTATTATTTAATTGAATCGCTTTCTACAAACAACGGTGACACAACAAAAAGGATAATTTTCCAGAACACATTCTAAAATGTCTGTTTTTTCATCTCCTCAAATGTCAATAAATAGCCTTTTCGCATGAATTTTATAATAATCAGGTAGTAACTGCGTTCTCCTGATGTTACCAGTCAATTATTGGATGAGATTTCAATATTAAACAAAAACATGAATTTCTAAATGAGAAAAAGGTTTATTGAGACGTTAGTTTTTTTGTTCAGTTATTTAAAATGAAATTGTTAGTCACTGGCTTGGATACAGAGTATAGAATTCGCAAAAAAAATATTGTTAATTGTAGACAATACAAGTATCAAATGAAACATGGGAAAGCTATTTGATTGAGATAGGAAAGTTCACTTATACAGGAAGAGACAAAATAAATGTAAATTCCACGATAGTAATAGCAACAACCTTACATCGATTTTCTTTTGTAAAAATAAAACTGAAGGATCAATATAAAGTGAATTTTTATTTTCCGCACGCAAGCAAAGGCTCTGCAGGTCATTTGTCAATTATTATGAATGTGTTCAAGCTGTAAGCTGAATAAAAACTATATTTCTCGAGTATCTATCGGGAAAATTTGTTTGTCGTTTCTGTTTATTGATATTTAAAGATGAATTATTCCAGCCATGATAAAATTTCCCACCCATAAATATAAAAATAAAATTAAAATAACCGAATGTTGCATTGTGATATAAACTATCGACAACGGTCTTATAAATTTTATATTCTCAATAGATACTCAAATTTATATAACCATGCAATATGGAATATCCATATTAAGAGACATTGAAGATAAAACTAAAATTGCGATAGCCATTTTGAGTATTGTTTGAAAAAAGAAAAAAATATTTATACGTGAATGGTAAGGGTTTATTCGAAGGCAGTACACTTTAATGTGCTGGAATATAATTCACGTAAAGCCTTAGCTGCTTGAATGCACTTAACAATAAGTCTAGCCGCGCAGGACAATGGAATGAATTTATTTTTCAGTCGGGAAACTGAGAGGTGGATTGGGACATTTCCAATATATGTCATTTCAAGAAATCTGAAACTAGTTTTCAAGACTGTTAAGTAAGAAAAAACTATGCTCTCAAAGTTTATTGTTCGAGATTGTTTTGAGGAGATAAATGTTCGAATGTTCACTACTGCCAGAATCACCAATATTGATCCGGAAACCAGGGAACTGTAGTGCAAAAAAGAATTTCAAAACTATTAAAAATCAGTATCAAAGACAACTACTTGATGTTTTCAATAAGACTGTTTGAAAAACCTGGATCTAAGAAGTGCACTAGTATCGGGAAAAGTTCACAAATTGGATGATGGAGCTATAAGTGAATATAGTTATCTCGAAAACTAGATCAGATATATCAAATTCAATTGCTGCTCTGAGTTTCGCACCTGGTGAAAAATGAATCATCAATGGTAACAAAGAAATTATGCTGAAATGGAATTTACACATCTATGAGGAAATATGAATGGACTGCTGGTAACTTCCACTGGAGCGCTATTCTGTAAACGGCATTGACAGTCGTCGGTATCGGTATGTTAACAACAGCCATCGGTTGCGCAGCCGACGGTACTAATATAACGCTATTCTGTATGCCACGGTTTCCGACGCTCGGAATTGCAACCAAAAATTGTCGGCATAGAAGTGACGTCACTCGATTCGGTACATTTGGCCAATGAGCGAAATTGTCAAATTTGACAACCAACAAAAGTGCACGTTGAAGTTGAAGTTATATTTTGGTTTCGTTTGTGTTTGTGTTTTCTACCAAGATGAGTGCAAGGGTTGGAAGGTAGGGTCATATAATTATACATAAATAGTGATAGTGACATATATTTTACCTGTTAGCATGAAATATACAATTCATGTTCATATTAACATCAACAACTTCAAAATCTTGAGATTTAGAGTCAACTAGCATTGAAGAATTGATCTGGCGTTAACATATATCTTTCTTTTAAGTCTCAAAGATAGGATAAGTATAGAGATTGATTATTTTGAAGGAGTTTTT
>CAJUYI010003442.1:0-18133 GCA_910591695.1 Galerucella pusilla | reverse complement strand
TTTCTTTACTATATAGCTTAGTGTTCCGAAACTTTGAAATTTAAAAACTGATCGTGGGGCAGAGAAGAGGCCGTTGCCACAAGCTGTCCAACTTTTAGCCGCGAGTAATTTTCATTTTCTCAATAATTTTTTTTACCATATAACTTAGTGTCCCGAAATTTTGAAATTAAAAAAAAACTGATCGTGGGTCAGAGAAGAGGCCGTTGCCACAAGCTGTCCAACTTTCAGTCGCGTATAATTTTTGTTTTATTAAATCATTTCCCTGGTTATATAGTTTAGTTTATCGAAATTTCATATTTAAAACTGAATGTGGGGCAGAGAAGAGGCTGTTGCCACAAGCTGCCCAACTTTCAGCCGGTTGTAACTTTGTTTGAGTTCCTGTTGAATTGTTTTTTTTCCTTTTAAGTATTTAGTTGGTTAACGAATTGATAAGATTTCCAAATAAGTATTTGGGTACCCGTAGTCCTATCTTCGAACCAAATTTATATTATTCAATTTTAAACGATAATTTGCAAATTTTAAAACTGATTGTGGGACAGGTAAGAGGCCGTTGCCACAAGCTGTCCAACTTTCAGCCGGTTGTAGTATTGAGTTCATATTTTTTTTATTCTTTCCTTCTCTATATCCTTTCAGTTCAACGAGAGTTGGAAATTGGTTTTATTACATATTAAATCAATAATTTTTTTTTGTTAATATAAATTGGTTTGGTAGTATTTCTTCCCCCATATTCCTGTTATTTTTCTGACTTCAAATCCGCTTCAAAATGTATTAAAAACTGCTTGCACTGCTTTGACCGATTTTAAGTAACTATACTAGCTTGCTCACACCTAGTTTATTGTACCGTTGCTTATATGCGTAATACTGATAAAGTTTTGCATGGTGCATAATAATAATAATAATATATGGTTTTGTAACACTTGCACTCTATACATATTAATTTTGATTGATGCCGCTGAAATACTTAATTCACCATTTTATTATTTGAATGTAATTTTTTTCCCTGTATATACTGAGTCCATCCTGTAATATACGAACCGACATAATCTGTGTTTTCTTAAAACTCCGTAACAATATAGCCGTCTAAGGATTTAAAGTTTTAGAAGTGTTGAATTCAACGAGACCCCTGGAATTTTCCGTAACCTCCATCTGAGGCTATCTGGAACTCTTGACGCTAAGAGTCAAGGGGCCGTGGAGCAAACCACGTAAAAAAATCTGGTGCCCGAGCATCTATTTTAAAGATTTCGCATCGAGGGTGGCCAAAGTGACGTGCCTAGTTGGTAAGAACCTAAGGGAAGTGAAGAAACACGTCACAGTTGACATTTTTACCTGTTAATATTTTGTTTCCATGTGGTTTGATTTCTTTGTCTTTTTCGAGAACTTTCACGTATCCCACTTGGATTGACATTTTCTTTCTTTTCTACACTCATTTGCATATTTTCTTCATTTGTTTGCTCACTCTTTTCGTTGTTAATGTTGCCAACTTCAAAGTTCTTTGTCTGGTATATTTCTTGTTCCTTGTTTTTAATTTCTCTTAGATTATCGTCACTTCCAATTACTAACAACTTCATTTCTTTATTATTTCTGATTACCTCGCCTTTACTGATTATAGAACCAGTTTCTATTATTCTAGATACCTCTTGGTTTTCGGTAATATTAGTGATTTCAAAAACTTGTTGCTGTGGTATATTATAGTTTGATTGAGTATCTTCCAAGTCACCAATTATTTGAGACAGTGTGCTAAAAAAAAGTATCTACGGTTAAAATTTGTGTTGGTGAAAAAAAGTACCTGTGCAAAGTAATGTGAATAGGTTGATCCTTAAATTCAATATGTATAAGGTTGGAAACCTGACAGAAGGTATATATCAAATTTTAAATTTAATTCCATGTTTATTTTGGACAAATTTGGACAAGTTACTAATTGAACACCCTGTATATTTTAAATTTATGTGGACGATGCAGCATTTAAAATAAAAATTATCATGTTGGTGAATATTTTTCACATTAAAATATGCTGAAAAATACTGAGTTTATCGAAACATTTACGACCCTATTTTACATAATAAAAAATAGAACAAAAATTTTCAGAATCAGCCTTAGAAACTTAAAACTTACTCCCAAACTTCAGTAGTACACTAGATTGGTTTTTCAGGAGGAGGTGAACTAATCAGTGTAGAACTACTCAAAATGTGGCATCTGCAAAAAATTGAAAGGAAATTATAATTACAATTTATCTCTTGTAATTATGGAACCAGAAAGAAATATGCCAAGGACCGGCCTATTAACTCAACTAATGGAGGCGATTTACCCGCGAAATAAAATTTTAGGTTAAAAGAAATGTATTGAATTTTTAAACATCTTTACTTACTTTTCTGTTTTGCCAGATTCTTTCTCCAGGAGAAATTGTGTCACTTCTTCACACATCATATTAACACAAATACTTTCATTAATAACTTAATCTTACTGAACAAAAACAAAGTAATTCAACAGCCAAAATAGCAGCGGATCCGACGAAAACGTAAATTAGGCCAGTGGGTGGTGTTAAGAAGATTCATAGAGGGTGGATATAGAACAACATTATATTCACTTTACCGAAACATTCTAGTGGATGTAGCATGCGCCCTATTGCTTAGTGGATATGGAACAATATAATTTTAAAACAACTCTCCTCTCATAGGGATATAGTACAAAACTAGAGAAAAAACTTTCTTATCAATGGTATTACATTGACAATCCCACTCATGTATAAAAATTCCCATTTTTGAATACAAAAATCGTAGTTTGCTATCGGCTAAATAGGAAGGAAGAGAATTTGCAAGTGGATAAAAATATCGGATAAATTACGTTACCGTAGCAACGCTAGCATTTACTGTTTGTTTATCAAGAGTTGGGCGTCGCATCAGTTTGACAATTGTAAATGTCAAAAACAGAAAGAATTAAACAGCATATAACAATTCCAAAAAGTATGTCGAGATTTGGAAATATTTGCGAGGCAGAAATAGTAAGGGAGATTGAAAAATCAACTCCAGAAAATACAATAAAAACTCATTCCTCCATATGGAATCAATTTAGTGAATTTTGTAAACAACGAAACTTCAATTTGGAAACCGAACAGTCAGTGGAAAATGTGGCAGGAATATTGATGGACTGGGGCTTTAATATGAAGAAACAGAATGGAGAAGATTATAAAGAATACGTGGTGAAAACAATGTGGAACACAACAGCGAAAATGTTGCAAAACATGTATTTCGAAAAATTTAATGTTACTTTCAACCCTTTCACTGATTTGGCATTTAAGAAATCCCGTGATGCACGTAATTCGGTTCCGGTAGACTTCGCGACCCTCGGAATTTTATGTTAATTTTAGATTTGTTTGAAAGCTTACCTTAAATAAAGCAGATTAAAACAAAAATTTCGCTGGATCATCCAGTAATTACTTCAAAAATCACGATTTTAGTTAAAAAAATTGTACTTTTTCAACACCAATTCATGCTATTTCACGATAAATATTTTCACTTTAAACAGTAAAGGTTATTATCTTGAACTAAATGTCAGTCTGTTTCACACAAAAAACCGGAAGAAAATACTTAAATTTTGTCAATTTTTAGAAATATTCGTGAGCATTAATATTTTCGTTTGACACTTAAGCTTATAAAATTACACACTAAATCTTATGTCAAAGCTTATGTCTAGATATCATAGGTTCACAAATTAGGATCAGGTGATACTTCCTAACGGCGTTGTCAAATGGTCTTAATTTTCTTTCAGCTGAATACATTGTAATAGATTACATGAATATATCACAATATAAAATAATTTGCATTGATAACCATGAAAATTTATATAATAGTTAGGTTAACAATTTTTTTCTTATTCTCTAGCTCCGTATTTAATGATATTTTAGTTACACTTTGATCTGTGTCAGTTGGTGGGGAAGCGGTATGTGTTGAATTAAGATAATTTTTTTTTGCTCTAGTAGAAATCTCATGAAGTCAGTCAATTTGAGGTGAAGAGATGTATTCCCTTCCCCTCCTCGAAAAAGTGTGTAATTTGTATTTCACTTCACATGGATGCGCGCCGGGTCGACGTTTCGCAATTCGCGCGCGCGAATTGCGAAACGTCGACCCGGCGCGCTCGCTTCGCTCGCGACATCGATCGCATACTGACTTCCCTTCCCCTTTTTGGAAAACATCATAATATGGAATAAAAATCATTTTATATTCAAATCTATCTATATGCATACATGTTTATTCCCTTCCCCTTCTCGAAATATACCCACTTATCGGGACATTTAACGTTAATTTTCAACTAAAAATCACAAAAATATGCATAATTCTTTATTTTTACTCTAACGTCATGAAATATACACGTACCTAGTTAGTACCTGTGGAACATACAATATTATGTCCAAAAAAGTACATTTTCAATACATACATTTTAGATCATAAAGATAGTAAGTATATCGGTGTTATATGTGAAAAGATACATCTGAAATCTTGGTGTTATTTCCAAGCCGTAACGAGCTACGGAAATGAAAGCTGGCATCATTGCCCATTCTCCGCTCTTTCTTAAATTTGTGATCATCCGATATCAAGACAGAATTGTCAAAAATTGTCAAATATTTTAAAAAAATGGCGGATTTTTGGTACTTTCAATTGCGATTTTCTCTTTCAAAACTGGATAATCCAAGATTTTTTTTTTATTAAAACGTTCTATAGCAATAGGGCTTTCTATTAAAAAAAAAATCGTTGCAAAATTCCGAGGGTCGCGAACCTTACCGGACCCCGTAATTCTAAGCGAAAGAACTTACAAGGTAATTTACAAAAACGTAAAAATAGTTCAACAGCATTAACTAAAAGTGAAATTGTTAAAATGGCATTAATATGGGATGATAATAGTCCCATAGGTCTTTTAAAAAGATTTTTTCATATCGCTGCATATGAATTAGCTTGGCGAGGAGGTGAAGCTGCAAAGTGTAAAGTACACTATTTTAAAGAAGAAAAATCAAATAATGGTGATTTAACTGGTCGCATTGAATATAATACAGTTTTTTCCAAAACATGTCAGGGTGGCTCAAACAAGTGCTGCGATAGTAAATGGCTAATAAAGGACATTCCTCTTCCAAGTCTATAAAGCCTTATCTACAACTTGATAATGAGCATCATTCGCATCTTGTGACAAATCTCCGAGATAAAGCTTTGGATAATGAATTAGCCACAGTGTCAACAACATCCATGTCAATGTCAACAACAAAGTCTACATCAGTAAAGGAGCAAATTTCTACTGGACCAATTGTATATAATAATTGTATTTTTAACAATTGTACTTTCTAAACATTATATTTCTACTCATTGTTCGTTTAGTTTGTTAAATAAAGTTTAATTGAATTGAGTTTTTTATTCATGGGATTGTCTTACCAAATACCACGCGAGCTCAGATCTAGCAGGATATTTTTTCCGATGGTTTTCTCATACTTACTTTCATGTAGGTAATTTAACTCGATCTGTTCTGACAAAATCACTCGAGCTACGCTCTCGTGATTTTGTCAGAACAGCTCTCGTTAAATTGCCAATGAAAGTGAGTATTCGAAAACAACCACAAAAAATATCCGGCTAAATCTGAGCTCTTGTGGTATTACCCCCGATAATTTTTACGGATATAGAACAAGCTAATTTTTACAAATTTTTGTATGTATATAACTCTATTTTGGTCGAAAGTGGATATAGAACATTTTAATATTCAGGTGACGAATTGTCACTAGAAATATTCGGAACAATTTTAAAAAAGGAAATAGAATTATTCATGTGATTAGAATTAGATGAATTTTTTGGAAAATGTAACACTGTATAATGAGGAAATCGACAAATTTTACATCTTTGTGTGGATGAACACATTTCAATAGAATGGGGAGATACTAAACAGTTGACGCATAACTGGTGCTGCTTAGCAAAAGAAAATCTTTCTTGTGGCATCTTAGCCAAAAATGATTGACATTTATACAGTGGGTGAAAAGAGGAGCATAAGATACATTTAACGTTATTACTGTTTTGCTGTGTATTTGCAACAAATGTAGATGTTGAAGGTTTGTCACAATGTTTCGAGCTTGAAAACTTGTTTTTAGATTTGTCTACATAGGTAGATGAAGTAGTTATTGAAAATTGAACTGATTCCGAAGCGATACAATGTATTTCTAAGAATGTTATCGATTGTCTGTAAGTAGGCAATTCTGAATTGAAACTATTTTCAAGTTCAAAATCTGTTCTAGTTTTAGTATCAAGTTTATTTATAAGCATATTGAACAACAAAAATTACCATTGATCAACTGGAAATTCAAGAGCTCGGAAAGACGCTTCATTTTCAGAAAAGGTATTTAAAAGTTTCCTCAGCTCCCTAGAAGTAGGATTTTGAATTGAAGCTGCATTTGAAAGTTCATTATAATAGTGAGTAGTTAGAATTCGTTTGTTTTGGTATCGTTTCTCCAGCGTTTCATATGCTATAAGATATAAGATAATACCCTTAACTGAAGCTAAGGGCTCTTTGTCCAGTGACGTGAGCAAATATTGGAATTTTTCAGTATTGGTTTCATAAATTTGATGAAATGTAACACATCATCAACGCAAAAAGAGGAAAAGAAAAAAACTAGAAAGCTACTACCTGGTGAAGCAATATTTCCTGTCCGTATCCAGGCGCCTGGGATGGTTGAGGATATGTTCTGGCACACTTTTAATCACTCGATTCTTTTTGTGATATTTCACCAGAAGCGTTATTTTACCGTGTGTAGCTTCTTGATATACTGTCCATTGGGTATGTCGACGTTTTCCTTAAACATGCGCCAATGATGTGTGTTACGCGGCAAAAATTTAAAACTTAAGTTTCCTTAACAAGGCGCGAAAATCGATATTGGACACAATTTTGCTACTAGCTCTATTTTACGGTAGGTACTTTAACAATTTTTGGGACAACTCTGAGTCTCCCTTTTTTAGTGAATTGTTTAAAACAGTTCCTCTAAATTATCAGCTATTTTCTTAAGAGAAGCAGCAATGTACTCTGTAAGTGTTTCTCTGCGATCCTGACTTTGTCTTCATAAATTTTTTTCATATTTCTGATTTTTCGGTGTGATATTTGATTTTTTGTATATGGTACGTTTTGGTGTCTTGGAGGACATCAGTGTTCAACTTTAAATACTGATTGTTTTTGATGGATTCTGTCAATCTCATCGATTTTTTAATCCGTTCTCATCCAAACCATTTCGAAGCCGAAAGTTGTTGGGAGTTGAGTATTTTTTTAAAGGTGTTTTTTTAGAAGTCTTCTGACCGAAGGTGTGAATTGAGATCTTTTTTTGTCATTAAAAATTCCAAGGGTGATTTAGTGATCGGCTGGTTTAAAGCTACTGTTTCTTCAGCTTCATCAACCGATAGCAAAAAAGTCATGGTAATTTGCAACAAAATAATACATAGCTTTCGCTTTTCTAAAGTGAAAATTAAATACAGTGCATTTGAAGGCTTTATAGTCAAATATCTTTAAAACTAAGTCAATCTTGCTGAATGTTACATACAAAACTGGAGCTCCAAAACTTTAGCTTAAGAGTCAGTCACTGCTAGCCATTTCACAAATATATTTCTTTGAAAACAGTAAAGCTATCAGACTGTTATGAAAACATGAAAATATAAAGACAAAAATGCATAAGCAATTTCATGTATAGTATAAAATGTATACCTACTAATTTTCAGAAATATTTTGGTATATTTTGAAAAAGAGGGAAAGAATTGAATATTTCCTTTATAGTTTTCATTTCATCCAGTAGTAGATATAGTTTACCAGAAAGTTGATTATTTTGGAACATTATAAAATAACAGGCGGTGGTAGACTTTTAAATATATTCAGTTTCTGTTGTTTTGAACTAAAAAGTTTATGTAAAAAAAAGAATACCTAAAAAAGGAATATGATGTGTCTTTGAGATAGTTATAATTATTTTCACATGTTGGTTGCCAAGCTCACAGGATTTCCTTTCCTGCTGAACACAAAATGTGAGAAGATGATATTATAAATAATAATTTGTTTGTAAATTCAAGCATCTATTTCAAAAGTCTTGAAATCATACAACAATATATTTTTCTTTATAATATTTACCTTTTTGGTGTAATTACAATGATGTATTTCCATATTTCAGAATAATTTTGGCGTACTTGAATACTTACTAAGCATGTGTCCTCCATCTCCAATTCTGTATCTGGGTCTTGCATGTCATTATCTTCAATGATTGGTTCAGGGATGTTTTTATTTCCGGTGGCTGCAACTTGGGTAATCATTTCAAATATTTGTTCATCGAAGTCACTACTTTTAGTTGTCTACATTGGTACTTTTTCACTGCATCATATTTCGATTTTGGATATTTTTTCAAATCAATCTAGGACTAAAAATAAATACCTACTTAATCCTGTGAGCTTGGCAACCAACATGTGAAAATAATTATAACTATCTCAAAAACACATAATATTCCTTTTTTTAGGTATTCTTTTTTTTACATAAACTTTTTAGTTTAAAACAACAGAATCTGAATATATTTAAGAGTCTACCACCGCCTGTTATTTTACAATGTTCCAAAATAATTCACTTTCTGGTATATCTGGTATATAACTATATCTACTACTGGATGAAATGAGAACTATAAAAAAAATATTCAATTCTTACACCTTACATCTTGTTAAAAATGTCGATGTAGACAAACAGCTAACACGTTTTTGGGAAATTGAGGAGTTCCCGCGAGTCAAACACTTGTCAAAGGAAGAAAAGGCGTGCGAGGCGCACTTTGTAGAAACTTTTTAACGCAACAGCAATGGCAAATTTATTGTTTCGGTCCCTTTGTTAGAAAGTCTAGAAAAACTGGGAAATCCATACGATATAGTGGAAAAACGGTTTTTATCATTGGAACGCAAATTTGATCGTGATTCGTACTTTAAGGAAGAGTACCATAAATTTATAAGAGAATATGAGTCTCTAGGACACATGCGCAAGATCGAAGACAAACCACAAGATAACATAATATCCTACTATATGCCCCATCATGGCGTTTTGAAGGAGAGCAGTTTAACGACCAAACTCCGTGTCGTGTCTGACGCATCGTGCCCTAGTAGTTCAGGTATATCTTTCAACGATTTGCAGATGACTGGACCAACAATTCAGTCAGATCTCTTCACCATACTAATTCGCTATCGACAACATAACTACGTCATTGCTGCGGACGTAGAGAAAATGTATCGCATGTGTCAAATTACCAAGGAGCAAACACCCTTGCAACGAATTTTATGGCGAGACAATCGAGACGAAAAAATAAACACGTATGAGCTAGTCACCGTCACCTACGGTACTAAATCGACTTAGTTTCTAGCAATAAGGTGTCTTTATCAACTAGGAATAGAATGTGAGGTGGAATCACCAGAAGCATCTCGTGTCATGAAGGAATATTTCTACGTAGATGACCTTTTGACAGGATCTGGTAGTATAGAAAAAACGGTTGAAATCGGAAATATGGTTTCGGCGGTACTCGGTAATGCGGGATTCCATCTAAGAAAATGGGTATCTAATAGCACCAAGGTTCTAGAGGGCATACACACGAAGGACAAGGCTGATTTAATTGATCTGGGTGTAAACGAAAACACGAAGACTCTGGGATTATTTTGGAACGGTCTGAAGGACACTCTCTTTTATAAAATTAATACTGGATCAAACGCGTTGTTATATCTGAAATATCGCAAATATTTGATCCGCTAGGACAATTGAACTCAACCATAATTTTGGCAAAAATTATTTTACGCGATATTTGGTTGGAAAATATTGGATGGGACAATCCTTTGTCGAATAGTCTGCACTCGAGATGGTTGTGTAAAATTAGGCAAGGACTTTTGGCCTAATAGTAAGATTCCTCAGGAGGATCTTCCCGAAATACGCAAGGTAGTACACAGGTTGAGTGTATTGTAGATTTTTCCAAATATTCAAACTTGAGCAAACTTGAACGGATAATCGCTTACTGTTTTCGATTAATGCAAAATTGTATGAAGGTCAAGGGAGAACGAAAATTCGGGCCACTTGAAGCATCAGAAATAAGGCATTTGTCCAATATTCTTATAAAATTATCTCAATATAATTGTTTTTCAGATGAAATTCGTGCTTTAAGCATGGGCAAATTTGTATGCAAAACCAGTAAATTATTGAAATTGCACCCCTTTCTGGATGATTTAGGAATACTGCTTGGAGTCGGCGGTAGATTGACAAATTCAAATTATAATTACAATAAAAGGCATTCTATTATTTTGTCATCCAAACACTTCTTTGCAAAATTGTTGTTCCTTGAGTGGCATAAAATGCTACTTCATACTGGTCTTCAACTTTTACTTTCTAGTATTCGTGAATTCTTTTGGCCTATATCGGGGCGCAATTTAGCAAAAAAACCTATCATGATTGTGTTCGTTGTTTCAAAGTCAATCCAACGTCCCTTTCTCCAAAAATGGGTAATTTACCAAGCGCGCGAGTCAATCCGGCGCCACCATTTTTTAAAACATGCCTGCGGGTGAATGAAATTCGCAGGGAAGTTATAGATTCAACGATAAGTACGAATATCATTAGTACTAAAATCGTTAACTGGCACGTATCTACGGTGCCGTCTTGTTTAGACCACAGACACATTAGATTCGACGTCAATACAGGGGCAAGACCCATAGTCCAATTTCGGATTCCAAAATGCACCAACTGGAGCGGTTATCGATAAACCCTCCAGGAAGGTTTGGGAAACATAACTGGTACTATTAAGAATAGAGCAGAGATAGAGGAGGCGAATAATCAATTGAAAGCCGCCATTCTATCGTCCTATCAACAAAACTTCCCATTGAGGGAGAAGAGAGACCACAGAGGATCACCGTGGTGGAGCAAAGACTTAGAGAAGGAAAGAGTAGAAGTTCGGAAACACTTCAACCGAGCTACAGAAAAAGGCTTATGGTAACAAAATCCCATAAGTATAAGCTTTCAAGACCTAAGACGACAATAGATAGTTTTTGTAGTATTAAGAAAGACTTAATAAATTTACAAAGACTCTGAAAAGACTTAATGAGACTATACCTTTGTTATATTTAATCGATCCAAATGATAGTGGTAAATTTAAACTATACATTTTGATTTCTTTTCTCTAATATATTGTTTACAGATGAAAGCATGACAGTCTTGGCACTTCAAACTAAAAGTCAAGCCATAGCTAAAGATGTAGTTGATGATAAATTACCTGTGGAGCTGCCTATTTTAAACCTTGCAACTACCAATATTTCAATAAGTTTGCCTTCACCATATGTGGATCGTTTTCTTCATTTCACATTGGATTATTCAAAAGCACTAGAGGCTAAAACAAGATTACAGGGCACTAGTAAAGAATGGCACCAGAATAGGAAATTTATATTTACTTCTTCAAATTTTGGTCAGTAGAAACGAATATTTTGGGTTTCATAAGATTTTTAATACACTGTTTTCCAAGGTACTTTGTGTAAAAGAACCAAAGCTTTTGAAAGAGAGTTTTTCGAGGATTTAGTAGAAATAGATTTGCATGTAAGATCTCTTGAGCATGGTAGAAAAGAGGAGAAAAATGCAAGAGACCTGTATGAAAAAACTTCCAGAAATGAGTGCTGCTGCTATGGTCTAATCATTCCCTATGCCCCATATCTAGGAACAAGTCCAGATGGCATTGTGGTAACACAGTCTGATATTGGACTGGTGGAATTTAAATGTCCATATGGATCAAAAAGTGGGACATTGAAAGAAGCTCCAAAACAAAAAAATGTTCATCGGAAGGAAGACGATAATAATGAACTTGTAACCAATAAAAAACATAATTATTATTATCAGGTGCAAGGGCAAATGTTGATAAGTGGATTATAGTGGTGCGACTTATGCACGTACTTTAAAAAGACCAATGAAATTTGTGTTGTTCGGGTACCTTTCAATGAAGCATTTTGCTATGATAAATTGATAGAAATGTACAATGTATATTTAAGTTTGTAATAAATAAAAATTATTTCGAAATTTTTTTATGTGTTTATTTTCTCAATGGAGACATTAAATTTGTGAGTAAGGCAGAAACAGTGTATAATTGGTTTATACAGCCTAATAAAGAAATCGGTAGTGTGTTTGATAAAATTTCAATTGTTTTTATAATATTCTTATGGCTCTTTTCACGTGAACTCTTTCGTGGGGTATTTTTCTTATATAGTTCACATCTTGTGGCTGAAACTGTAATCCAGTTACTTTGAATGTAGGAATATTGATGTCTATTCCGATATTCTCTAAAATATTTTCAATTTCAAATCCCTTATCTGCCAGTATTTTTTCTTCAGTCATCAACTGTCCATTTTCCATTTTTTGCTTTAAAAGAGCTAGTTCACTATCCTTAATAATTTGTTTGTCTGATATTGAGCCTAAAAAAAGTATTTTGATAATTCGAGGATGCTTCCGATATGTATGTAATTGGAATCAATTAAGAATGAAGAATGAACAAGAAAAATATACCTTTGAACATTCCATTTTTTAATTCTTACCAGCATATAGGGTCGACCGGGGTAAATGTAAACCGGGGTGATAGTAAACAATTATTTTAATTTTGCCGCCAAATCCCAAATTCCCGCCAATTCTTGAAGGTTATTCATTTTACTATTGATATACATGAAAATGAGTCACTTTGATCAGTTGCTTCTGGTTATCAGCAGTGTGAACATCAACCTCTGCAAAAAGTTTGTAATTTCTTTTTACACAAGTGTTTGAATATTGATGGGAAATTTTGTTATCAAGGTAAATATTAGCTGTACAGTATTTTTAGTAAATGAAAGGGTAAATCTTCGTTTTTAGACCAGTTTGAAATGGTTTTTTTAATTGTTGAAGTTTTTATGGAGTGTTTACTTTTACCCCAACTATTTTATAGATTGGGGTAAAAGTAAACAAGTTTTTGGGGTAAATGTGAACGCATATTTCATATTTTAGATGCCTAGAAATTATGTCAGAAGGACAAACGGGCCAGTCTATTCTCAAGAAGACTTAATTAACGCATTCAATGATGTTTAAAACAAAAATAAAGGTTACCGAGAAGCGGAAAATTTCTACCATTTCCCAATATCGGTTATATCGCAAAAGATTGATGGTCGAAAGACATATCTAGACTTTTCAGGCAGGGGCCGTAAAACAGCACTTTCGGCAGACTTGGAAACCAAAATTATGGAATGCTTAGATGCTAGGGCAAGAGCTGGATATCCTTGTGACAAAGAGGAATTATTAAATATTATCCAGGAATATGTGAAAGCCCAAAATTAAAAAAACACCTTTTGTTGGAGATAGATCAGGGGAGGATTGGTATTATTTATTCCTCAAAAGACATGATAATGTCTTATCACTGAAAAAACCAGAACTCCTACAGAAATGCAGAAAAGATGCCAGACAACCAGATGTAATATATCAATTTTATGATGATCTCAAGCGCACCCTATCTAATCTCGATATCGTATCTGAAGAAAAAGCCTCTTTTATTTATAATGCTGAAGATGTTAGACATTTAGTTATTAGAGTTCCTGTATTTAGTATTTACTTGTGTATTTATTTTATTTTAAACTACATAGTAGTAACCTATTACTTTTTCTTTAAGTAGTGATGGAAACAAAAAATTAAGACATATATAGATTTTTCGTTAATATTTCAATTTTGTCATATAATTTTTGATAGAAAATAAAATCTCCCGTTTTTTGTTCTTCGAGCGGGGATATTGACAAAGATATTTTCAGGTAAGACCAAATATTCTTGGTCCTTCGAGCCGGATTGTGTAGAGGTGCTGAAACCAAATTGATGTTGATTGTCGTTGAGCGCCAATGAAACACTGTCTAATGACGTTAAAAAAATGATGTTGAATAATGCAGGTTCTTGCCTAACTAACCAATAGATTTAGAGGTAAACTAAGCCAGTTCACAGGGCTTTGTTACCTTATTGATGTAAAGAAAAAAGTTAATTTTTAGCAAAACTAGAAAAAAAAGAGAAAGCAATTTTAGGGAGCCACTAATGTTCTTTCCTAAAAGAAAATTAGAAAGAAAATCAAATCTAAAGGTCAGCTAACATTTAATCTGTTTAAAAAAAAGAAAGAACTTAGTTTCTGTATAATAAATAAAACCACTACGTAAAAAAATGTATATAATTACGATTTTGGAATTACAAAAAAATGGGTTAGTAAACAATAAGGACATATAAAAAAAATACTTAGCACATGAAAAAAAATATGAGGATGAAGATGAAGTTGAACTGGAACTGTTGATATGCTTCTATGGACTGTATACAGGAAACGGTATTTGGGAAACTGTATCCAGGTTACTTTATGTTTCAAAAAAAAACTTTTATCCGGTAAACTATATCCAGGAAACTATAGCTTCGGGATGTTGTTATGCACGAACTTTATGTCTCCAAAAAAAATTTGTATCCGGTAAACTACTACTCCATGAACTGTTTGTCAGGAACTTAATATAGGTACTCCACTACTGTGTTCCAGGAAACTGTGTCCAGAGAACTGTGCTACAATAATTATTTTGGTATAAGTAAAAAAAATAACAGAAAAAATTTTAGCATGAGGATATCTGTCCAGCTCAATGGTTACAATGTGAAAATTGAACCTAAGGATTCATCCTGGACAAATATATGATTTGAATTGAAAAAAATATAAGGAACAATAATTTCAAACTAAAAATATATAATATAAAATTTAGCTAGATAGGAGAGGAAAGGTATAACCATGTGGCTTCCAAAATGGGTATCCATTTAGTACAAAAAAAAATTACTCATTGAATATTAATTTGATTTTGAAATTTTTAAAATATGAATGTAACAATCCAGATGGGAACTTAAAAAGTTACGGCTGCCTATTAGATTTTGTGTAAATTTGTTAAAATTATTACTTGGACTACTGCACAGTTCCAACTTGCTATGTCAACAGACGATGAGAGAAGACCTACCGGTACCTTTCTCATCCGTATTTAAAGACCATTCGAAATTTTAAATTTCGCGGTAAAATACCTCTTGAATATTGATTTTTGGTCTACTAGTTTATTCCACCACAAATCATAAAAGTGAAATAATTTATTAAATATTTGAATGAGATTTTTTTTTTCTGTTTTTGGCACTTGGAAATCCATGTCCATACAGCCAGTATCTAAGACACAGATGATTAAATTCAGTGATATATGCAAGTCAAAGCTTTCCTAATCACTTAGGTTAAACTTAATAATAATAAAGAAGAAAGAGTCAAAAGGATGGGTTTGGTACACAAACTTCACACCCAGGGGCCGATCAGGGTGACTAACAGACAGATCAGGTGGGCCTCGGATAGGGGGATATGGGTATATATTAATGGGTTAAATTGAAACAAAAACAAGACTAAGAGCACTATAACTTCAGCTTGCATAAACACACGAAAGATATAAGCGAGTCATATATGGTTTTATTATCCAACGAGAGTAAATGTAATAGGTTTACGGGCAGTCCAACTCCGTTGCGCACTAATTCACTGAAAAGTTTATGCGTTTGTTGACGGTATTTGTTGCAGTTGAAAAATAAGTGGTCTAAATCAGCCACTTCTAGACAGGTGTCACATTGATTTGACTCTTTAAGGCCTATCTTGTTAAGGTGCTGGGGGTAGCAGATTTGAATGAGATATTTTTAGGTATTATATATAGACTATTCCACCAAAAATCAAAATTCTGAAGTCATTATTGCACATTTTTATTATCTGAAATGTTAACTAACAAAGTTAACGTTTCAGTGCCCAAAGAATTGAGGAAACCAGCAATAGCCAAAAGTCTTGATTTGGAAAACAATATCGAGTATGAAGAAGTCCCAGAGTATTTCTTGTCCAAAGTAAAAGAAATAATTGGAACCAGCCACATGTCCTTAAGCTCCATTACCAATATGATTAATTTTATCCAATCACAAATGGATCCAAAATTCAGACACTTACCTATAGTGCAGGGGATGAACCCAAAAGAAGTGCATCTGATACATGCCATAGTACAACCCAATTATCTTATAATAGGATTAGGTGAATACTTCTCACAAACTACCACTCAAAACCAACTTATTACAGATCTGTGTATGAACATCCTGCATCATGCAGCCCGAACAAAATCTGATAGTAAAAAAATAAAAACATACATTGAGTCCGGTTTTCTTCACCATTATCCTGCTTCCAAACTTTTAGAAGTAGCCATGGAAAATAAATTCACACGATACTGCAAAGCAATATGCAAATTCCCCATCAACCCATGTGTAGTGAAAGGAAACTAAAAATTCTACCCTGTATCCTCAGCCAACATAACAACTAAATTCACTCAAAACATAGGCGGCCACTCATTCAGGGAATATATGGGAGTGGAGAGAATATTCTTCGAGGGCACATCCACAAATGGCTTCTTTGATCACGATGGAGACTTAATAGGCCATTTGGCTATTATACGTCAAGCAAAAACCGATGGTATGATAAAGAATAAGAATTGAGGACGAACAAAATGGAAAATACAAATGATCAAAAAGCAATGGAGAGGAAAAAGAGACTTTTAAAAGCGTGTGAGGAAATAATAAACAGCGATGAAGAAACTATAAAAATTCTGCGAGAGAACTCAATATGTAATATCAGATCGATAGAGAGAAATTCAAAATCGATAAAGGACCCCAATCCACTAATGTCCGCAATGACCAATGTTAATATGAAATACCCAATAACTTACATACCAAAACTATTAAAACCTAACTATACCCCTGATCCAAGGTTATTTTCAAACATTAAAGACTCAAGAAGGAAAGACAGAAACCTTTGCAAAATGGAAGCAATTAACCATTGGGTAAAACACTCAGAAACTCCCCCAAAAGAAACAAGGGCATCAATAGAGGCTCTGCTCCAAAACAACTTAAACAAATTGAAAACCATAAATGAGATAAATTGGGAGAACACCAAATTAATAGTGGGAAAAACATCATACTCTAGACAGCTTGTCCCAACAAATCCTTCGAGCCTACAGAACAGCACTATAGAAAAATACAGTCCACATTCAATCAAAGATGGAAGGCGGCAAGACAAATTCTGTACCACTCCGCTGGAGTAAAAGGATAAGGGATAAAACTGCAGTGGTGGAGACGACCATCGTCGCCGCCGTATCACAGACAATCATTACTCCCAGATCCGAAGCGACCGTGGCAGTGACAGAAACGACGGCCGCCCTACCACTGACGACGATGACCAATACCGTACCACAAACCAAAACTTCGAAATATATTGACTATACTGATGTTAGATCTTCAATCAGGAGTGGCTCTAGTAATAAAACCACGAATCTGATTAGACAGGCAGAGCTCCGTCATGCCATTCAAAGGAAACAGCTTGAACAAAAACAAGAGATTCTGGATCTAGAACTAGCTTTAAAATTAGCCGAGCTAGAAGAAGCCTCAGAGGCTAGACCTGGGGTTTCAACTGTATTGACATCTCAAGAGGAAGATATAATGGTAAATTGGATTTTAAACATGGCGAAAATGAGTTTTCCCATCAACAAAGACCAATTGTTGGACAGCGTATCAATTCTTTGTAAAGAATTGAAACGACCGAATAAATTTAATGCTGGACGTCCTGGGCGTCATTGGTATGAGGGGTTTCTTAAAAGACGTCCCCAAATTTCTCAGAGGATGTCTGAAAACCTTAGAGCTTCCCGTGCAGCTGTCACCGAAGCATCAATAAAAAATTGGTTTGATGAAGTTCTAAATTATTTTATATTTTTATTTTTATTTAATCCAGAAAATAGAATACAAATATGCAAACTTAACAATTATAAAATTTGCATACCGCTGCAGAGACATAAGTCTGTCCGCAGTCTGGCTTAAAACTAAAAGCTTACATACTAAAAAAAAAACTAAATCAAAAATAGTTTTTGCAAATTACAATAGAAAATAGTCTCAATGCTTACAATATAATCTTTGATTCTGACTCATTTTCGTTTCTATAATATAAACTCAAAATTTTTCGTAGCTTCTTTTAAGGCTTATTAACATTTTTGTTATTTACAATTGGAATTATTTTCTTGTTATTTGG
>CAJUYI010003441.1:0-23425 GCA_910591695.1 Galerucella pusilla | reverse complement strand
TAAAGGTGGATACTTTTATCTGAAAAGCACTGTATATATATATATATATCCATTAAATTTCATTCAAATGATTATCTTTTACTATCAATTTCTATTGTCAACGCTCCACCATGGTTTATAACTTGATTCTTAGGCACAATTCACATTGAATGGACGTCGGAGAACACGTGGCAACGACGGTGAACGGACGTGACGAAGACTATAAAGAGAGCAATGCACGCAGAAGCCATTTTTCTTTGAACCCACACAAACCGGTCACCCGGTATAGTTTGGTTACCGACTTGTTTGACAAATGAATTTTTTAAGTATTAATAAATGTATGCTGGATGTGGTGAACTTGGCTGGTGCAGTTGTATTGAAAAAAGGATACAAGCTTTAGAAAAAGACGTTAACGTCATCTTCTATGCTTAAAACTGACTTCAATTATTGGAGATTACCAAATATCATTTGTTGTGAAGTATACTCCATTCTCAAAATTGCATGTTCATATAACGTTTGATTTGATAAAGTCTGACCGACTTATAATCATGAAAAATAAGTATAGGTCGTAATTTTGGTGAGATTGAAAAAGCATATATAACAAAAATGGAAGGAAGAAAGATCAGTTTTTGCAATAATATAAATATTGAAACAATTTCCTGAATTGAGCAATTGACGCTAGAAGCTATTTGTACAAGCAAGGCGATCTTCTATTTGCTTTAAAATATGTACAACTGTCGGCTTTGTTAACCGAAATAGTACCTTTCAAAATATGGAAAACGTGCTCTCTATATTTTTGGTCGTATTCTTATTTCATTATCAAGAGTTACTTGAATTCCAAAGTAGATTCATTTCGGAAAATTTCGCTTAGACTGTGACAAGTCAATTTATTTTGTTGCGTGTTGTTTGAGGTTAGGTACCGTTTTAAAGTAGATCATAAATGCCAGAATTCGGTACTTTACGGTTCAAGTCGACATTATTTTGACTATTGTGAACCCAATTATGAAGTAAAGGATGCTTTTCGGTTTATAATCTCCTTTAAAAATGATTATGACACCGTTTAATATCATCTCGCATTTTGACTGTTGTACACAACCAGCTATGCCACGTTACCTCAGTGAACATTGGACCATGTAATTACATAGAAAAGAGAGGCGTATGTCAGTAGCACTTCATCGCCCAAAGTGTGTGAATGTGAATAGCGCCTTATAGACAAAGGTATGCAATCCAAATATCGTTTGACAGTAGAAATTGGCTAATCGATTTATCAGTAAAATACAGATTAGAGGGAATGTACCTATTAATATAATATAAGAGTGATTGAAAAATTTATAAATAATAGAAATTTATTTGTAATAAACAGTTTTCACTTAAGTGTCTAGCGCAATTTACAATGTCAGTTTTTTTTAATTATTGCAGTAGCGATGAACCTGCCGATCTCTACTTTCCTCGCCAGTTAGTTAGTTAGCAATTTATACATCCATCCCTAAAGATATGAATCTTCATTTGAAATACTCTCTAAAATGTAAATTGGTAATTAAATTATACAATTCCAGTTTTACGCAACAGTTGCGTGTATTTTGGAAAACATTTAATGTTGAATTTTTAAACCACAAAGCTGTAAAATTAGTTCTAGTCGAATTTTTATTGTTTTATAAAAACAGTCCTAATAGATTTTCTCGCCATACATTGTTTATTAATATTGTATATTATAATATGTATATTGTTTAAGTTTTAATGAATAAACTAAAGCAGACCTTAGTAGTTTTTTGTATTCTATTTTTTTAATATAGATCGTTGTAGTGTAAGTGTACATATTCCAAACTTTAGTTTGCAAATTTAAGCAAGTGCCCTCTCACATCGCCGTATGTAGATCAAACAAAAGAGTATTGTTGTTGACTGTTGTTCCTAAAAAATGAATCTATAATCAAAGGCACTCTTATCGTGCGGGTCATACGATTCAACAAAGACATACTCACCTTCTTCGTTTTCTTCTAATGCGTTTAATCATAACTTCCAAATAAAGTCCGTAAGATAAATAAGACAGACTTACGCAATTTTGACGGGAGAAAAAAGGATAATATGTATTTAGTTTTCAGCGATTCTAAAAAGTCTTTCACCAGCGTAGTTTTTATTTAAATGTCAGTTTGACAATTCAAAGTGACAATATATGATGTAGCTATCTTGGTACGTCTATGTAGCTATCTTCATGTTAGTTAAAATAATCTTCTTCTTCTTCAAGACAAGAAGTCAAGTATCTAGGTTTAACTCTAGATAGTAAACCTCTCCAAAATTCAAAGACTATCCTGTATATGCATTACAGGAGCAATGAGAACATGCCCAACGGCAGCCATGGAAGTGATTCTCAACCTCACCCCTCTACATATGGTGGCAGAAAGAACAGGATACAGTCTAAGTAGAGAGGGAATCATTGAAAAAAAACACCTCCTTACTTCTTAGAAATCAGACAACCTGGGGCATGCCACAAGACGGTATGATGAAAAAGTGTAAACTTTCAAAGAAATTCGTCACTGAATTAAGCAACAAGAAGGAATGGGATCCAGATACCATTACCAGACTGTTGCCATTCAATGGTACACAGACGGCTCAAAAGCAATAGAAGGAACTGGGATAGGAGTGTTCGGGCAAGGACAAGGAACCAAACACTCTGAAAGTTTGGGAAAAACCCCAAGTATCTTTCAAGCGGAAATCCACGCCATAAGAAAGTGCGCCCAGTTCAATATTGATAAAGGATACAGAAGACAAAGGATTATCATAATGTCGGATAGTCAAGCAGCCATTAAGGCACTGAGCTCTTGTGTAATCAGTTCCAAAATGGTGTGGGAATGCCTAGACAAAATCAATGAACTAGGCGAGAACAATATAGTCACCTTACTATGAACATTTCAAACTAATGATCTTGAAATAGTTCTTGTAAGAAACTAAATAGATCACGTTTTAAGCCTTCAGAAAATATAGGGTTTTGATATCCTATACCGAGTAGTTAGAAAGATAAGCCACTGTCACAGAAAAATCACTATCCACTTAGAGACATTTTATGAGATAACAAAAAACAAAAAAGTTTCACACAATACGAGTGTTATGTTGAAGATTAGTTTAATTATTATTATTTAGAACATCAAAATATAACATGAATAAAAACGGAACTAACAACAAACAACTAAAAGTAATAAACTTTTTGTTAACTGAACTGAAAATTCACAGGGGGTTTCAATTTTTCAATATTACACGGACAGGATAAGCTCAAATTTTTATAATTTACCTATGGTATTATTACTTTTCTTGAAAAAATTACTTATTTGTCCCGAAATATGCGTTAATATTATTGATTATTTTGATTTTTAGTGTGTTTTAAACAAATATATAAGGGATGATCCCATTCATGCAGATGAGCTTTTCAACAAAATACACTTCCATGACAATAGGTAAAAACATAACAGATATCAACATAATTTTTAAATGCAAGTTAAAAGATGTATGTATTTATTAAAATTCACAAACATTACTAAAAAAAATAAAAACTATAATAACATTTAATGTTACCTTCCAAAAATAATATGGCACATTCTTAGCATGAATTCTACAGCACTTTATGCGTATTTACAAAATGTCATATGTCATTATTATTTATTGCATATCTGGATTAACTTCTGTCTCAGCAAGTTCTTCACATTGATGCTCAATTTCTTCCTATAAACAACAAAAAATTATGAACTAATTACTGCCTCCAATAGTCAATGTCATACTAACAATATTAATAATATACCCGTGACGAATTAAATGTTAATATTACTTTTGTGTTATTTGTTATTCATATACAGAGCAATTCAATGAAAACTATAGCAAGTAATTACACAAGTGCATCAAAATTACCGATAATTATAAAAGCATGTTGTCTAATAACTGCATGAGTTTATTTTCATATTTTGGCGAAAGTGCCCGACTCCGAAGGATGAGGGCCATTTTAACAAAATATGAAAATAGCCGAATGCAGTTTTTACTGACAACATGCTTGAATAAAAAAGTATCAGCAAAGTCTATATATTGCAATAAGTCCGACCACTCTCTCGACGACGCGAAAATCCCCGTCCTGCCGACACCCACCGTCTCACCGGCAAAACCCACATCTGATGTGGGATTTGGGATTTATTTATTTTTCAGTTCTGTTTGACTTACACGGTGGTGTAGCAGAGCGTTGTATCGGGTGCGCCAAAGAAAGTGATCTTGAATTTTAATTTGTGCCAACGTTATCTGCTGTGTTTTTGATTGAAGAAGGACAAAAATAATGACTACGTATTGAAGGACGTAACGAAAAGCTTGAGGTTTATTTATGGTTGGAGGCTAACTATTTCGTCTACTATCAAATTATGGGAAGTGTTGAAGGAAAGGAAAGGATACAAATTTCTTTTGACTCGCAATCTGAACCAAGACTGCCTAGAGAACTATTTTGGTCAAATAAGGAATGCCTGTGGTAACGCCAAAAACCCCACTCCAATACAATTCATCAGAGCATTTAAGAAATTATTTGCTCTCAGATATTGTGACAAGAAGGAGGGCTCCAATTGTGTAGAGGACGCCAACGAAATTCTACAGACAATAACGCCAGATTTATTGAAAAAGGGAGGATCATTGTTTACGACGGCCAAGGAAAAAAATGGTCAGCCAATATTGGACATAAAGAGAAAATACTATCAGGATTTGTCCACAGAAGAAGGAAATGCCCTGGTTTATGTGGGTGGATATTTTTTTCAAAAGTGTTTTGTTAAACACAAATGCGATATTTGCCTAAACTTTTGCAATAAGGAAGGTTGTGACCAATCCACATCATTCTGCGAAAAAAAAGTCTAAGGTAGTAAGCAGGGACGGTTTGGAAGATTGACAGTTCCTTCAAAAATTTTCAGTGAATATCTGATTTCTTTAGAAAATATATTCACTGAAAATTTCAATGATTTATGTGTGCAGGATGATGTAGGAATAGGAATGAACTTGAAGACCAAGTTGTCTACTATCGTATTTTCGCATCCTTGCCCAAACTTCCCATGGGAATACCTGCTGTCCTTATATACAAGGGTGCGAATCTATTATACACTGAAATTTGCAAATCCCTCACTAAGGACCATTAGAAAGAATAAAGAACATCCTAAATTGAAAATCTTGAGAAATTTATAACTATTCAAGTATTTATTAATTTTTAAGAATGTACATAATACTTATTTGTTTGTTGATATTTCATTATTTTTATTTATTTATTCAATACAACGCTACAGAGTACACTCCAAATGGACTTGACCTAAATAATGGTTCATTTGTATTCGTTTTGTCCCAAGTAGATGTTAAACTGTGTTAT
Source organism: Galerucella pusilla (assembly GCA_910591695.1). Classification (NCBI taxonomy): domain Eukaryota; kingdom Metazoa; phylum Arthropoda; class Insecta; order Coleoptera; family Chrysomelidae; genus Galerucella; species Galerucella pusilla. Next base: position 18,078 of record CAJUYI010003441.1, on the reverse strand, counting down.
TTCTTTTATAATGATTATATCAACACAAATGTTCATTCGCTGATCATTCTGTATTAGTTATTAAGTATTATCAGATATATGCTCGGATATACGTTATTGAAGTCTATGTTTATGATTTTTTTCATTCCATTCCTCGGTTAAAACAAAATTTCTAAAAAGTTACTTAGCCATAATATAATTTATATAAATTGCCAATATTTTTCAAAACAAGAATAAAGTCAACATATTTTCTAATTGCACCCGGTAAATTCCTTCACAAATGAATTCACCGTCCGTCACCTCGTATACTACCAAATGACTAACAAAAACAGGTGTCGCACATGATTGACGACTCTCCGCAAAAAATGCCGGCGTTTTCCGACGATCAAAGGAGTGACCGGACTTATTGGAATATATAGACTTTGTTATCAGGTATCAGGAGTTTTTTTTTCAATTTTTTCATAAAAGTGACGCCTTCAGAATTATGTGGGGTGGATAGTTTTCATCGAAATGCTCTGTAAAGTGCTTACTTCATTACTTTGTGAGTTAATTGTATTTAAATTCACAATATATTTTCGTTCTATATATACACTAAATTACTTAAAAATGTTCTTTTATTATCTATTAAAATTTATTTTGAAAAAGTTAACTCACCTCTTCCAACTGTAGACATTTTGCCCATTCTGCGAGTGTAATTTTGTGGTTGTTATCGGAATCACAAGCATTCAAGAATGGTCCGATGCAATGTTCGAGTGCCATCAATGGAGCACGAATGGGGAATAATTCGTGACGTGAAACAGATCTAAACAACAAAATAGTATTATTTTACAAAAAGAATTTTTCTACATTTGAATTTACTTGAAAAATAATGAATGGTAAAAGCGTACAAACCTGTCTGGTGGATGCCCGTCCAAATCACAGAATTTCCAAATAGCTGCATTTGTCCAACGACGAGTCATATTAGATTCTGCTTCGCGTTCCAAATTCAAATAATGTGGTGTCAGTTCTTGACGGTCAGCCAAATCCCTCATGATGTTGAACAACCAATCACGCATTCTGCGAGGAAAATCGGCCATTTCTTCTTGTGAACAATGCTAAAAAGATTTACCGTTTGTCAGTAAACAGCTATAAATTTTTACAAACATATATTTATTTGCAGTTTCCGGAAATTTAAGAGTTCAAAGAACTGACACTTCGTGGAAGTAAGACAAATTTTTAGATTGAACCTATTTTTTCCATCGACTATTCATTAATGAGCCGTATTATTCAATCATTTGATATTTTTTTTATTGCTGAGAGGCATCGACTACGAAGTCATTAGTAAATAGAAAGATGAAGAATATTATTATATTACAAATATTGAAGCTTAGGTATTATTATATCTTTTTCCAATTTAAGATCGGTATAACTGTGCAATGATAAAGGAATCCAAAAAAATTATATCTGCTGATCTTTACAATTGTTACTTAAGAAGACAATTCAATATAGGAGAGCTCCCTAGATTCCTCTGCTCATTGACATCATATTGTGGGTCTCTTCAGTGTCTCCTAATTTCTGATTCTTCAAGTAAATCTAGTTCTTGTTGCTTATCACAAATATGTAGTACCTACTTCTAGTTCTTTGTTAGGTGTTAATGAATGTTTGGTGTCTAGCAAATGTTTTACTTAATGTGAATTATCTGTTTGTTTTAATCTGTATGCTCGTATAAGTGTTCATTGTGTCTAAAGGCGGCGCCAGACATGCGGCATTCGGCGAATACCGAGCGACTGCTCGCCAAGTAGCAAGTAGTTGAGTTACTCGGCAAGGTGCGCCAAATGACAAGCACCTAAACCAGATATTCGCCATTCATTGGATGCGGATTCAGAGCGTTATACGGCAAATATTCGTTTCCTTTGATTTTGCTTCGAAAGACCGACACACAACGGGAACTACGCGAGCACTGCACAAATACTAAAATTGGTCATCGGCAAGTAGCGATCAACCCGTCCACACACTCGCTACTTGGCCAGCAGTCGCTCGGTATTCGCCGAATGCCGCATGTCTGGCGCCGCCTTAATAATAATACTACATCCACACATAAAATAACATAAAATTATACAAAGCAAACCAGCCACAGCTTTGAATAATATTAAAATAAGAAGCACAAATATAAGAAATCACTGCCCCATCAAATAATCCTGCCTTTTAAAAATTTTCTAAACCAATACTATTTTTTATATCGGATGGTAAAGCATTGAACACATCTAATCCTTTCAGAAATATGAAATTATAAGTTGCATTTTTTTATATTAATATTCAATATTTCTGGATGCGTTAGATTCTGTTTAAAGTTACGACTTTTTTAACGTTACGTTCAGTTTTCAGGCAAAGTCTATTATCATTTGGAAGCATTATTTGTCTCCGTTGATTTTGGGCGTTGATTTTTGATTGCTAGAATTGCATTTAATTTGGTATTTAGACGGATTTTGTCTTATCAACATAAAGAAGGATGTAAGATGTGTGTTCCTATCCTAATTCTTGTTAATTTAACCTGTTCTCTTCTATTCAAATGTAATTCCGCTATCCATGGTTTAACAGAGTTTTTTAGCCTACCTAGCTTGGACGCTTGTTGACTCCGTTGGTTCTGACCTTATTGGAGTTTCTTCTGGTTGCTCACTGAGTGTCAGTGTCAGCACATTCATTACCAACTATTCCAATATGACTTGGTATCCATAAAAATATAACTGATGTCTCAAATTCATCGACTAGATCTATCAGCTCAAAATTCACTTAACATTTATACAATGAAATACATTACTCGTTTGAGTTATAACCGTTTCAAGATTAGAGTTAAGCACCAACTATTGAAGCACTATTTTGACTGTTTGAATTGTGAGTGAGACATTTCACATATTAGATTTGGTTTTAATTTTAGAAATAAATTTTAGATAGGTAGCCATGTGTATGAACCGCAAATTAATATTGTTCATCTTACTTTGCTAGTTTTACTTGTCGCTATTGTACATTTTGTATTTAATGTGATGGAATAAATCTATACATCTATCTATAGTCAAATAATTATTAAATTGTGACTATAATACAGTGAACACCAAAAAAATCCGCTAACCAAAAAACTATTTAAAAATGTATCAAATTTTTAGTGGCCAAATTTTTTGACGTTCATTGTTTTTTTAAATATACTCACTGGCATTTCTCTACATTGTCCATAATACTCGATATGCACGTGTTTGTACTGGGGTCCTTTACATTTCTGATCTCCTTTGTCACATAAACATCTTTGTTGGTAAATAGCACAGTCAGAGGACCAGGTTTCGTTGTGATTCGAGCAAACTTTACGCCTAGATTCAGTTTCTACGGGGCAATTTGGAATGCATATACATTGTGGCTCGCCTAATTCATCGACTTGACAAACTCTTCCAGCTCCGCAACGTACTTGCATACAAGGATCTGAAATTTAAAGCAGAATATATAGGCATCAAATTAACATGTATACGAGCACTGGACTCGGTGAATTTAGCCCAACTGTATGAAAATTAATACTTCAACAAGATGGCGCTAATTATCACACGGCTGAAGAAGTCAAAGATAGGATGATAAGACACAATTTTTCGGTTTTAGATTGAACGTCTAGTAGTTTAGAGTCTCCAAGAAATTTGTAACCACTTTAAACCAGATCCTACAGCGGCGCTGGAGACAATGCTAGACCTTCCTCCGCTACATTGTGTCATAATGTGCGAAGCAAGGGCAGCACTAACCCGACTGGAAAAAGCATCAGACCATGACGTGGCACATGGGAGAGGACACACAGAGATAAGACATGTGGATGATGACATTTTCAAAATGCCAACAGACCACATGACCATCAGATATATCTTTCGCAAGAGCTTCGAGATTGTCATCAAAGATCGAAAGGAGCTTGAGGAAGAGAACGCACCACCACTTAGTATGGAGCGAATGAACTGGTATACAGACGGATCAAAAAATGAGATCGGCACCGGAGCGGGTTCCATATTTGTAATTCCTTGTCCTTGTCTCCTTGTCCCCATTATTCCAAACCCTCCTTAACCTAGTTCAAAGTGGTATAAAAACCCGAGGTTTAATTTATGGAAATAAACATCAACGACTAGCATATGCGGACGACATAGTAATCTTGACAAGATCCAGGAAATAACTTCTAGGCGTATATAAGCTACTGGAAGAGAAGGCAAGAGAACATAGTCTAGTGATTTATATTTGTTGAATAATGTAATGATTGATTGGAAATAATAAAGACGTTTATTATTATAATTTAAAAAAAATACATGGTAATGAAGGACAATAATGTAACCGATATTATTATTAATTGCAATAGAAATAATAGCTACAGAATAGGAAAAGTGGAACAAATCGAATATTTAAGAGTCACTATCACAAATAGAGGAGACGAAGAAAGAGAAATATTAAAATTGTTTAAGAAAGTTAACAAAGACCTTCAGTTACCTAAACTACTTGTGAATCCAGAACAATGAGCAAAAAACAGAAGAATAAACTAGAGATATGGGAACGTAAAATGCCCAGGAAGATTTATTGTGGAATTGAAGAAGAGGGAATGTACAGGAAGAAGCACAAACAAAGAGCTATCAGAATTGTAAAAGCACACAAGTATAACCCATATAATTAAAGCACAGAAAACGAGATGGTTGGGAACTATAGGTAGAATGACAGATAGATGGGTAAAACAAGTGCTGAAAGGTGGAGAATGTGGTAACAAGAGAAGAAGAACAACAAACCAAGGAAAAATGGTTGGAGAACGTTAGGAGAGACCTGAGAACAGTGGGAGTAAGCGACTGGTAAAACGAGGCGATGGACAGAGAAGTATGAGAGAGTCAAATATCTTAGAGCCGAGGGCCAGATAGGCCTGTAGTGGTCATATATATATTTGTAATTCTGCAGAAAACGTATAGAGGTCCAAAAAGTCTTCTATTATAATATACTTAATGATGAAAGTGTTTTTTTTTTATTTGCGAATCTTTCAGATAGATCTTCATTGAAATCATCGAAAAAAGGAATTGCAATTGTGCTTCGAACATATTCTTCTGCAGTGGCTACCTTGACATTGAAACGATTCTGCTGATGTCCAGCTACGTTTTTGATCAAAACCAACTCTAGATAAATGTATATCATACTATATTACCTTTTCTCTTACGCGTAGGACCAGCATTTACTACTAAAAATAATAATCAAATGACGTTATCTATCAGGCTATTTGAATGTATTTCCACTGATACTGTTTTTGGTTTCGGAGGGGGGGGGTTGAACCTTCAAAACCCCCCTGCTAAATAAAAGTTCAAATATTTAATTGGTTTGGTTTCAGAGATAAGGGGAAAAGTCAATTTTTGATATAATTTTCCAAATAACTCCAAAATTTCAACACGAGCTTTCTTTATCCAGTGTGAAAAAGCCAGATGGAATGAATTGGAATAATTTTAACAATATTGTAATTACCTACAACTGGAACTCTGTTATCAATAACATCAGAATCGACCGGTGCTATTGGTATATCCTCATCCTTTTTCACTTCTTCGGATTCAGATGATGTAACCTTCTTACGTTTCAGCTTACTTTTCAACTAGAATGTAAAGATATTGGTAAATAGTAAGAGGCTTATTTAAATTGATAAAATTTGTCTAAAATCGATAGTCCTTTACAGTAATTTTTTTATTACTTCCGTTCAAAGTATTTTATAAAAAATGTTTTTATTAAGATTTCTATCAAAAAAAAAATGATCGAAGTACGAAAAAGCAAGTAAGCGCTTTGAACGTGACGTCTCTCAAGCCTCCTTAGTAACTTTAGTAACGTCATCAAGTAGCCTATAGTTTTTTGGTTTCCACCTGCCAACATTAAATGCTTTCTTTTTGACTTAGATCTCAGCATATTATATTTCTCTATGGATCTCAGTTAATCTCAGCTCCTTTGAACTGGATTTTGACCCACTTTACGAACAAATTAATTTGAAATTTTGCACACTCGCAAAGAACTGATGGCAATACAATATAGTCATGAAAAATGGGATGTTACTTAATTTGGAACTTATTTTATAAAAAAAATTCATGAGATATTTATTGTTTTTGTTTGAAATATTCTTGGGTAGTGGTTTTAGCAAACAGTAGATATCTCGAATTCGGTATTAGTTAGACTTGAGTCAGAAATAAAGTAGAGGGGATGAAGAAATATTTGATTTGTTTGATCTTAAAATGACATAATCTAATTTTCTTTGGTTTTGAGTGAATCTTACCTATGGAATTATGTAAAAAATTAGTTCATTAGATGCTAATATGAATGTTATATTTTAAATTTAATTTTCATACGAGAGTGCTGTTCTTTTTGTTTCTTACTCACATCACTTTATCAAACGAGTGTTCAAATTACCACTTTTCCTAAAACTATGTGACATAGTGACATTCACATTGCATAGGTGAAAATATATCAATAAACTCCCAAATAAATATATTTGTTTTGAGATTTGAGCATATACTGAAAAAGCCCATTCTAGAAACAACGAACACGAGATCGTCGCCCTTGTCGGCTTTTTCTTTCGATCGGCATATGTATATTAGAAACTTCACTTACTTCTTTTTCTCCGGCTACTTCTGAAAGTAGACAGACGACTAAAATTATGGATAGATACAATAGGAACTTCATTTTATCTGCTGAATGGCAATCTAAAACAAAGATATAAAAATTAATGTCGTATTATATTGATACAGTCACTGAAAAAATTAATTAACTTATTGGGCAATCATGTTTGACAAAGCACTTGGATAGATGCTGCCATAGATAGGTACTTAGCCAATTAATCAATTTGGTTTCAGAATTGATCTCAAAATTTTTGGCGGTAAAACTTCGTTGGAGGCTTAATTTTGTTTTTTATTGAGTTAGTTTTCACTGTTAACCTTTTACGTTGCTTTGAAGCACCAACTGGTCGGTTTGAAGTGTTTATAGTACCGTGGCGAGTCGGAGAAAAAGCTCGTTTTATCAGAAAGACAAATACATTAAACGCAACATGGATATATTAAATATTAATATATTTTTTCCAATTTATGTTATAATTTTGACATTCCTTTTAGTAACAAAATAAGATTTTATTTTGAAATTTACATTTTTATTGAGAAAATAAACTCGTACGTCACATTTGACAGATATTGCACACAATTTATGTCAAATAGGATAAAATGCGTTGAAATTTTGCCTGGTTTTTACTATATACGAGGTATGTTTTTTAAGTAAGTACCGTTTTGCGATTCCGCTGCCGCAGCGCTACGGTCGGCGTTCCGCGCATGCGCGCTGGCTACCTACATCTCTTGTCTATGCACTGACGCCATTACAGTTTGATTCTTCATTGTATACGTTGTTTACTGAGTGTTTAAGATGCCTCCGACAATCGTGAATCCCGCCGATTGTGAGCGTCTTATTGTGAGACATTGAACAATCTGCGTCGTGCAATCCAGAACAAAAGACGTGGCAAGTTGAGCAAGGGTATCGTTTTGCTGCATGACAATGCCCGTCCACATGTGGCTAATCGAACCAAAGATCTTATCAAATCTTTTCAATGGGAAACTCTAGATCATCCTCCATACAGCCCTGATCTGTATCTTCACAGCTGTTATTTTTTATTATTGATAGATTCGACCAAATAATTTCCAGCAATTGCCATGTCTCTTCAACGTTGCTAATCTTTTGGGGTCGTAATCAGTTTCCCAGGGGTCAACAATAACGAGAGCTTTTGGTGGTCGACGAAGTTTAAAAATTGACCACTATTAAGTAACACAAGCTCTTATTTGAAACTTTCAAGATACCTACTGTGAGTTAGGTGTACCAGCTTTCACAAGAATTTTAGAGGTTTGAGGATCTCTTGAATTTACAAATTCCTTAATGGACAATAAATCCATACAATAACACAGTCATGGAAGAAGCCAGTGTCATGATGCAAGGGACACTGTTTTGGAATCATCCAAGTGAATAAATGGCAATTCTACACAAGTAAAAGACTATACTTTCCCCACGACTAAAAAGAAAAAACTTCCAGTGAGGATCGAACCTCGATCGTCCGCGCCATAGTCAACCACCACTAGGCTATAGAGCATATTATTTATAAAAATGTAGAGAGTAAATATATACGTAGCTCATATTTTTAATTGGAGCCCTTACATTTATAAATGAAATTAATTCCAGGAGGCGTACATATTCACTATCGCTACTGTTGTCCATTTTTTCTCTTATAATATGTAAAATTATGATTTTCTAATTATTTTGACGTTTCAAACGACGCGCTTGGCTAACGAGAGTGAATTCTTTTTATTATTCACTGGTGTGAAGAATTTATATCATTATGCAGCCAAACTATGTAAAAATAATGTGTGCGTTATTATTTAGTCGTGGAGAATAGTATATTCTTCAACGAGTGCAGAATGATGGCTATTATTCACGCGGATGAAGTTTTGGAATCATCCAAGTAAATAATAGCCAATCTACACAAGTAAAAGACTATACTTTCTCCACGACTAAAAAAAACTTCCAATAAGGATCGAACCCTGATCGTCCGCGCCAGAATCAACCATTTTTATCACTAGGCCATAGAGCATATTCATTTTTAAAACTATTTTCAATCGAAGCCCTTACATTTATCAATGAAATTAATTTCTGGAGGATGAAAATGTAATAGAGGAGCGGGACACCCCCAAATAGTCGTTTAGAAAATGAAAAACCGACCAACCTCGTTCTAGTCGCTAAGAACAGTCTATCTTTATATTTTCGAGGGTGCTGAACACGAATATGACATTTATTTTTTTCTAAAATTGGGGGAACATGGTCAAAATTGACTTTTTAACCGAAAATGCGAAAAAAACGATTTTACGATTTTCGACAATCAACTCGCGGTTTCTCGGCGAATAATTCATATTTTTTCACGAAAATTTAATGACGTCTTCTTCAACTAATTCTAGAGACAATAAAACTAGTCCGAAATCCCCAAAGCATTTTACATTCGAGCAATAAATTGTAATTGTAATAAAATCGTAAGAAATAACAAATTATGGATGGCTCATTGAGAATGGTTATGTGCTTACGAATTATTATGAAGGTATCACAAGTATGGAACTTTTACAAAAGTATTTTTGTGCCTGCTCCGGAAAATCTCCGTGTTCAACGGAAGTATGCCCTTGCAAGCAATCTAATTTACAATGTTGCGATATTTGTTCTTGCAAATCTTCTTGTACAAACCGACATGACATTGTATCTGATGAATCGTAAAAATAAAAATGATGCTTAAGTATATATTTCATTTTTTCCTTCAAATGTTACTCTCGAACTTTCGTCTTTTTTCGTAAAGTTGCAATCGATTTTACTTGATATCTCTGATAAAATCGGATTTATCGACTAAAAATACCAATGCGGGAGCCGCGCGGCGAGAGTGCTCATCTTAAAATCGCTCTATCTTTTTTTCTACTGCATATTACTAGCTCAAATTTTCCCAAAAACTTCCTCGATTTCTAAATTTCAATACTGCGTATTCAGATATGAACAATTAAAAACTTCCTCACTTAACTTTTTTCATCGTACGTAAAAAGTCAAAAATTCGAAAAAAAAAGTTCTTCAATTTATTGCTCGAATGTAAAATGCTTTGGGGATTTCGGACTAGTTTCATTGTCTCTAGAATTGGTTGAAGAAGACGTCATTAAATTTTCGTGAAAATATATGAATTATTCGCCGAGAAACCGCGAGTTGATTGTCGAAAATCGTAAAATCGTTTTTTTCGCATTTTCGGTTAAAATAGTTATTTATGATATGAGTGTTAAAAGTGAGGTTTTATTTTGTGAGTGAAAACGTTTGTGAAATGAGCGGAGCGAATTGAACAATTTCACGAACAAAATAAAATCACTTTTAACACAAATACCATACAATGTTTTTTGTACAACTTCCCTATTTTGATAATGAAACGAGCGAATTTGCAATGACAATAAATTCAAAATGACTTTTAGTATTCAAATAATCAAAAGATTGTTGTGAATGGCAGACGTTTACATAGCAGCGTGCTAAAAATATTTTTAACACTAGTGTTAAAAGTATTTTTAACACGCTGCTATGTAAACAATCGTTTTTAACATTGTTTGCTATCATTAAAAGTGTCACTTTTAATGACAGTTGTACAAAAAGTCAATATTGACCATGTTCCCCCAATTTTAGAAAAAATAAATGTCATATTCGTGTTCAGCACCCTCGAAAATATGAAGATAGACTGTTTTTAGCGACTAGAACGAGGTTGGTCGGTATGTGAAAAAAAAAGGGGGTGTTCCTCTCCTCTATAATGATGATGAACAATACATGAATCCTCCCTCAATGATATTCAAGTTTTCTACACTTTTATCTGTGTTAGTTGGTCGGGAAACGATATGTCTTGACTTATGATGAAAAATATTGATTGTTCTCATCCCTTTTCCTTATTTTCTGATATTATTATAGACAGCTACACTTTGATCTCTGTCCGCTGGTCGGGAAGCGATGTTGAATTGATGAAAACTATTGCTATGACTATTATTTATGCTAATTCGGAACTGTAGTCTATTTTAATGAATGAGATAGTAGTAAAATAATGAAGCATAATCATTTTTGTGCGGTGCTATTTTGTCCGCCGCTGTTTTTGTTCTGCGTTATTTTTTGTCCAGCGCCATTTTGAATGACGCTTTTCTGCTACAGAGCCAATGCAAGGACATCACACATACGAGTTACGTAAACAGTAGTTCAATCGAGACTATCAGAAGCTCTGGCTGCAGCCCAATATTGACACACAGTCTCCTGCAATATGGAATACACTTCTAAAATTCATTGGTTCCCGGGAGCCTATGTTTTCGCTCAAGCTTATTCATTGCATTTTTCTACATGCATCTCCACAATCTCCTACATACATACCTACATACTTTTATTTTTGTTCTCTGTATAAACAAATACAGGAAGGGTTTATCATGAACGCATGTCATCATTGACAAACAGTTGATATTACGGCAGGATACGCAAAGATAATACGTTGTATAATTTTATTTTAAAAGCAATTTTAAAAGACATTTAATCAAAACAGTTATTAAAAACTGTGTCACCATGAACTTAAGGTCATATTTATCAGTGAAATAGGCACACAAACTTATTTTAGTACGCTGTCTTTATTGAATTGAAAATATATATAGTTCATTCAATTCCAATTTATCGAAGTAAAAAAATATAGAAATTATAATAATGTATATCGAGCTACTCACACTATTGCCAAGATGACCTCAATTTTCACGTTCATCATTTTATTCCTAAATTAAAAATTATTTTTTACTTAGTTCGATTTAACATAAAGCCTGTTTTTATATTTGTTTTCAAACTCGATGCCACATCAATGTTATGTTTTTTCCCAATGGAACACCCTATATTCTACTACTATATTGTATTCTCTTCAGTCCTTGCCAAGTATGCACAAAAATTTTGAATCAATTGAGCGCTTAAAGAGGGTGAAAATCGAGTTTAAAGGTTGCGGTATAAATGGAACATCTTATATTTTGTATATTGTATTTTTTATTGCTAAATTGTATTGCGTTACAAACAAACAAACAAACATACATACAGGTGAAACTAATATAAATTATGTATTAAAAATATAAATCGTTGTATACAAATTTTATTTAATCAGTATTTAATGCATAGACACAATGAAAGAAAGGGAGTTTATGTACGGGGAGGGACGTCGATGATGGGATACTTATTATACTATGTACTTTAAAACTCGATCTGTCCTCCAAATTGTTGTTCAGTCCATAGATAACATGTTCAGTCTGGTTCAGTCTAAAACACAGACCACTAACCTCTAGACTATAGACGCTCCTGGCACTACTGAATAGTTAAATCGATTTTGCTCCTTCTGGTGATCTGCATCGGAAATAATCAAGGGCGGGATATTTAAATTGAAAGTATATTTTTCAAAATATGGTAAAAAGTTGAAATAGTTTCAGGTTAGCCTAGGCTCTCATTTATTATTTATTTTAAATACATGAATTGCATAACGTTTACATACAACATAACATAATACTGGGTGATCATTTGAATTCCGACACATTTGATGATCCCGTAACTTGGAAACCAATTGATATCGGATAAGCTGAAGCTTCTACTTTTAAAAATATATGGTTTTATACGAAATTGAGGTATTTTCAGAGAGCAGATTATCTTTTAAAGATTTTGGTCAGATAGTCATGACATCGAGAAGCGGTTAATTGAGCGGCTAAGATGAATCCAACGTTTTACGAACATGTACTGATTTAGTATTCATTAAATGACATTTACAGCTTTATGACAATACATTGGTGACTAAAAAACAAAATTAAATTATCTACCCTTGCTTTTAAAACGTTATAGCCATATTCAACGATTTCAGCATGTCGAATCAATTAAAGTAGAGATAAAAAGTTTAAATTATTATTTAAATTAAGTTATCAGCCTCTTTCTCACAAATACAAAAATTGTATTGCGGTTTTTTAAATTTTTCTTTACGATTTACCATTCTTCTGATTTACGGTAGGTACTTATTCAAGGAAGACTGAGTCAAAGACGAAGACAAAGTCTTCCTGATGGCACTTCCTCATGGTCCTTCCAACCACATCTCAAAATTCCAATCAAAGTTAGGTTCATAGCTATACCTTATCTCCGTCTTTATACAATATTTCATCCTTTATTAACTCCTTGTTTCATCAGCAACTATTTAAAACTATTACGCATCAACTTTCTCATTTCAGCTACTGTTACATTTTATACTTCCTGTTAATTTTAAATTTTTGTTGACTTATAAAAACATAAAGCTGAAATTTACTACAGTTTACGATTCATTAATATTTATTATTATACTGCCAAGTTTCTGTTATTCGAAATTTAATACCCACTATTACTTCGTAGGAGTTTAATTTCTTAAGTTAACATCGTTGGCTATTGCTAAATCAGTGGCGGATTATTCTGTATGCTTAGTAGGTACGCTACAGCGTTGTTAACCTTTCTTTTTTTATTTGTATGCACTTAGTTGCAACATACTTAGTTTATTATAAAACACTTAGTTTATAAGTTCTGTAATGCCTTATTAATGTAAAAACGAATGAAAGTTGAATAAACGAATATGAAATGTAAAAAAATGTAAAAGTAATAAAAAACGAATTACTAAATATTTTTCATAACCCATTAACTGTTTAATTGCTTTAATGGCTTTAACTACACACTGCAGATTTGTCGTAATAATTCCGTAGATACCGTTTCACGCAAGAAGAAGCCACTGGACGTTGAAGTCGTATGCGCGAGCTTCTTTTCAAAACCAACGCCATATTGTGAAATTGACATTTGACATTGACACCGTGACAGCCAGCGGTGATTTTGCAATTAATTCAATCATTGAAATACAATTTAAGCAATATACTTTAAGCACTAAATTTTTATCGATACTAATTATAGCTTTTGAATTCTATTGAAATCGATTGAAACTTGCCTTTGATATTTCTTTTTCTATCGAAAACCTATGTGTGCGATACACATCCACAACGTTGTCCTGTCACATTCAACCTTGGTGTCATGTTCTTGAAACCTCCAATGTAGACACACTTTGTTCTTGGTGTCTTTTGTGAATTTTCTTCTTTTTTTTTCTACACGAAAATAGGATAACTTACAATTTTCTGTTGGTGTTGTTATTTTCGTTAATGTTGCCGTTTTTTCTTACGCTGTTGGCTTACGTTCGATGAGGGTTGAATGAAAATAGTTTGTATTTTTTTGGCATAAACAAATAAGAATTTTCTTTATTTACTTCAAAAACTTTTATGTTCTATTTGTGATATGGAGCTGTGCAGATTGTTATATTTTATGTGGCTCTTAATATTTTTGTTTGTATTGTTTTCTCGTTTCACATATTTTTATCAATTAACGTTCGTAAAAAAAGGATAAAATGGTTTCTATTCATATGAACAATTTCAAAATTGTTTAACCCCAGAAATCCTAGATCCGCCACTGGCTAAAAAAAAGTTCAGTGTGACATTGTTTTTTATGTTGGTGGTTTAGGTTGAGACATTACTTGTAAGGAGTCAGGGTAGCTCCAGAATCAGCAGATTATTATCAGATTGCGAAGGACAAACCGACAGAAATATTGGAATTTTTTTAGCAACGGATTTCACAATTTGCAGTAGTACCAAAGATTACAGGTAGTACCTACTTGTTGGAAACTACTCTATATAAGCTGTAAATTGAAAAAGCGCTCGAGCCCATCAATGCTCTGTTCGGTAACTTCGGTACTATAAGCTACTATGACCATTGTATTTATACTATGCTATTATTATTCGGCTGTTATAATGGTCATTCCCAAAGAACTAAACTGTCTATTCCTGTTGCAGATTTTCTAAATCTGACTGAATCGAAATCGGTGTGTAGATGTAGATACCGTTAGCCATTATATTAAAAATGTTTATATGGCGCTCAGATATTTATTATTCTTTGTCTGGGATACGGCCTATCTGATCTATTATTGTTAAATATAAAATTTAGCTATAAAAATAAAGGTTGGTAGAAATTTCTAAAGATACCTATAACCGTTCAACAGCGCTCAAATTTCATAAGCCATGCATCCAGTGGCATAGGTAGTAGATGAACTCACATACATAATGCATGCATGAATACATATCAGTCAAAATCGTAACTTGGATTATCTGTAGTCAGGTAATAAAATAGGTGGAAGCTTCAAGCATTGGTTGAATAGGACATCTGACAACTTGACACTAATGATAAGGATGAACAAATTTTGGGTTCTATTTTTAATTTGTAATTTGCACAAGTACACTGTCAGTTTTCGATATATTATGAACGTACTCGTTATGTTATTAGTCATTTTTTGTTGAGCGCGAATTTTAAACTACACATAATGATACTGATAGCTACGGCTTTCTATTTTCTTTCTTAGCAGTAAAATAAGCGTCTTCCAAAGATATTTTGTTGTAATTTTTTACCTTTACATTCTACATTATTTTATTAATGTGTACACATGTAAATCACGTCTCGGCATTTTAGCGGTTCAAACACAAACTCTTTCAAATCACAATCTGTACTTGACGATATTAATATAATATCATCTACCCTACAATATAATACCCTCAAGTTACTGTTCCAGGTATCTATTGGTGACATTTTTTGTTAGTTTTAAGTTTATTTGCAATAAACAAAGTAATTAGGAAGGGATGTGAAAATTCTATGAAATAAAATATCAAATGAATTTCTTTTCGTACTTCCTAAATACCTACGGTAGTAAGTATACCCAGCTAGATATTTTCTTGTCACCTATAATCCGAATCAGATTCGTGAAATAGTCTACTACACCATCATTTGATAATCATTAAAAATGATCCCTAAATTTTCAGTAATTTCAACTTCTCACACGCACATTCCTATACTTCCATTCCAAAGAATGCGATCCTTTTCACGATAGTTTTTTAACTGGTACAGGTATAATGTAATTCCAAATGTCATGAGCGTAAAGTAAAAATTCGTAACAGGATTATCGAGAAAGTTTTGACATCGATTTTCTGACAAACAAAAATTCTTTGTAATTTCAAAAAATCGTAGGATGGCGGTGGTTAGATGAGTACCATATCATTGCGAACTAAACCCGATTGAACTAGTCTGGGTACAGATAAAGGGAGAAGTTTCAAGAAAAAATAACTCTTTTAAAATGAGTGATGCTAAACAGTTGTTTTCGTAGGCTGCAATACTGTGAAGTCTGAAAACTGGGAAAAGGCAGTAAGTCATACGATTAAAGAAGAAGAAAATGTGGAAGGTGGACAATATTACTGATGAAATGATCGAGCCACTTATTGTAAATATTGGTTGCAACAGTTCATCTTCTGATTCCGGTCCTGATTTGTAAGAAGTAGCTCTACTTATACTGGCGAGTTTTTTATTAAAATTATTAAGAACGTATATATTATACCTACCTATATAACTAGTATGACACAATGCTCTTAACATACCTTGTGGGAAAATAAAACCTTTTAGAAAAAATTGCACTTTTCCCACAGCTTTTGCAGCTGCTTAGAAGTTATAAGCAGTTAATATGGTGAAAATATAAGTGTACACCCGATATATTTATACGAATATACTCGAGGTGCAACTTCAAAAAATATTTTAACTGTCCTATAAAAGAAGTGATACGCCTATGGATTATGAATGCTTTATTATTTTATACCCTCTCATTCATAAAAATAGACCAACAGGAGAACATTTTAACTATTTCTATATATTTTGGAGCAAGAATTATAATATGGAATAGTCTTGATATAGACCTAACAATATTTTTTGCTATACGTGATAAGTAATGAATTAATTGGGGTTATCAGCCAAAACATAAAAATATTTGTAATTGTCAGTTCAGAAACAAGCACCACAAAATATATTTTTTTGAATTTAGGTCATATATTTGAAAGACCAAACTCCAAAAAAATACTAATACGATTATTCAATAAAAACATGCAAAAAGACGCTGAAGGTTTCACGTTCTACAGAAATATACCAATATTGAGTTCCTTTAGAATCTAATGGTTAGAGAACCTGATTATATAGAAGTCTAAAGTTTCAAAGATCTTTAAAAAAATGTAGAGGTTCGGGTGATACATTTTTAATAACAGTTGTGAGGTTATTTCTTAATTTCTTTAGATTTGTTTTACTTTTTATATCTATAATTATTATGTCTAGGACTTTTGTTCTTATAAACTTTAATATTTATGTTTTGGTAAATGCTTATAATTTAATTACTTTTCACACATTTAAGTTTAATGTACACCAGAATACATTACTTTGACAGAGCTGTGCTGGAGAGCAACGAATCGGCTAATATTCGTTGTCCTCCAAACTATGACTGTAAATAAATCAAAAAATCTGGCGAGAAATAAATGTATTAAGAGTGCTACAATGACATTAGCATTTCGATATTTACCTTCAATTTTAATAATACGCTGAATAGAATTTTTCCTGCTAACAATAGAAACACTACTTTGTTTTAAGCTCGAGGTTCCTTTTGTAGTTAAATGTTTATTACAAATTCAAATCGCTTGAAAAGCGGAAAAAATGTATAGAGCAGCCCACAAAAGTAACTAGAGCGAAAAATATTAAATTTATATGAAAATATATAAATAGCATTTATGATACGAGCGTTTGACTGTTGAAAAAAATGCGAATACCAGCTTTGCATAGAAATTTAATTTAGCATCGGTGGTAGAATACTCGTCCCGGGTTCGATTCCCAGCCGAAGCATATGAATCGCTGCTTCGTAAACGGAAGAAAGAGACTCAGGAGAGAGCACACGCACGCAAGCAAGGCACATAACGAAGCAACGTAACGTAACGGTCAGATCTTTTGCGTCGCGACCCCTGGACGCTCAAACATAACCTGACGTAAAGAACTAAAGTTCCAAAAAACAATTAAAAAAATTACTGAAAACGCGTTGTCCCAATTACTAATTAATTGATCTAATTAACACATAAAAACAAGTAGAAAAAATGTGGTGAGCAGCATATATAAAAAGCTATTGGTCTCAAACTACAAACTTTTTGCACTACACAGTTAAACAAATTATCGAAAAGCAGAACTTTGAGGTAATTTTACGTTAATAAAAAAAATTCAGTGCTCAATTATTTTAGGTTGTCATGGAAACCAAACAAAATTCCAATTGGATTGTAAGCCGAAACCAAACAACAATTTTATATAAAATTTAATAAAGAAAAATATTTCCCTTTACATTTAAATGGATTCTTTCAACTTTACCTCTTTCTAATAAAGTAAATTAAAATTTGTATTAACTAATTTTTAATATATCAATATTTAAATAAACTGAAAAATACTAGAAAGTATAAAACATAGCCTTAATAACAAATTAACAGCCTTTAACGCTTCATTGTTTTATAAAGCAAATCCAACACAAACAGTCAAACAAATTAGTTTATTAAGAATGACTTCATATTGCAGCGTAAATGATATTCAAAGGTTAAAAAACCGAATTTCAAAAGTAAACTTACTCAG
>CAJUYI010003440.1:0-23426 GCA_910591695.1 Galerucella pusilla | reverse complement strand
TTAATGATTTATTACTATCAACCAATTTCAAATCGAGTATAGACTCCGCTTCACGTAAGAAGAACCCACTTGAAGCTGCAGTCGTATACTTTCCTGGAAGTTTGACTCTGGATAACAATCGACCTCCGCACTTTGAGGGAGCAAGGCGGCCAAAAAATATCGATTGGGAGGCTGCCAAGGAAGTTATCACAGCACCGGCAGTGGAATGGGCAATCACATCTTTTCAGCCCTTCAAATCTCCCGATGAAGATGGCATTTTTCCAGCTCTGCTGCAAAATGGACTGGAATTACTTTCACACATCCTCATTAAACTGTATAGAGCTAGTCTGGCGTGGAATTACATACCACCCAGTTGGTTGGCGGCTAGCGTGGTATATATATCGACAGTGGGCCGCACACCCTAAATCAGTCAGACCAATTAGCCTAACATCTTTCCTGCTTAAAGGACTTAATAAAGCACTGGATCGCTACTGAGCATCCAGCAATATGCTTATCAAACTGGCAAATCAACAGATTTAACGTTACACAACCTTGTTGAGAAAATCACACAATCCCTTAACAACAAGGAGATTGCGGTGGCCATATTTCTTGACATTGTAGGAGCATTTGACAATGCACTACCGGCCTCCATTGGTTCAGCTTTGACTGAAAAGGGCATCAAACTAACCATTACCGATTGGATATATGCCATGCTCACAAATAGGACAGCCACTACATATTTTCAGGACGAGACCATCATCTTTAAGGTTTCTAGGGGCTGCCCACAAGGCGGAGTACTATCTCCCCTACTGTGGTCTGTAATAATTTCCTTCACTAGGAAAAGGAAGCTGGAGGATCTTCCACCAATTTCCTACAATGGTAAGGTTATTCCATTTGCAGCGGAAGTAAAATATTTGGTGATTATCTTAGATATGAAACTTACTTGGAACGCTCACTTGGAAAAAGTTATCCATAAGGCTATCCTTGTGGACATGTCGCAGGATCTGTGGAAAATCTTGGGTCTTAGAACCCAAACAAATATATTGGATATATGTGATGATCGTTAGATCAATGATCACATATTAGACTATGAGCCCATGGGGAAAGAGTGTGGACCGATCTCCTATGATTTTACTATCAAATGTAACAAACGGCATACACTTTCTTATCACGGTTTCAGAGGGTGAAAAATAAAATTTTCTGTTTTCCACTGCGCTTTTCTGCACAAGAGAAAATGTACGCCATAGTGCTGGAACCGATGGTGGCATGATAAACTATCGTTCTGAATGGGTTTGCTGCTGTTTCAAATCGCGACACTTTTTCCCCATGGGCTCATAGTCTATATGGAGCTATTGCCTGGTGGTCAAAAGCTTTACAGCGAACGGCTTAAGCAAAGCTCTCTGGTTGTCTGGCAATTACTGGAGCTATCAGTTCCACACCGTCAGCAGCCATGAAAATCCTTCTGCACCTACCTCCTCTCCATATATTCTTGGAAAGAGAGGCTAGATGGACAGCATACAGAATTGTACATATTTCTAAATGCACAAATCAGGCTTATACAGAACGAAGCAGAATGCTAGTCACAGTATTCTGGGAATGACCTCTGACATAATGCCTCCAACAGTAAACTACGACCTGCCTTACACCGTCCTAATTCCAAATAGAGATGAATGGGTCCTCCGTAAGGATGAACTATTAAGAGCAGACAGCTGTTGGTACACAGATGGCTCAAAAACACCCTCAGGCTCTGGTGCAGGTGTATACGGGCGCAGACCTAGGACAGACGTTTCAACCTCTCTAGGATCCTATACAACCGTATTTCAGGCGGAAATTTACGCCATTGTTTCATGTGTGGAGAGAGTGGACCAACCCAATCTCATACATAGAACAATAAAAATTTTCTCGGGCAGCCAAGCGGCTTTAAAAGCACTTAGCTCTCGCCGTGTAACGTCGAAATTGGTTTTAGACTGCCAAAAAAGACTCTCCTCAATAGGAGAACTCAATAAAGTATTGCTGATCTGGATCACTGGCCATTCTGGTATTGAAGGAAACGAGAGTGCAGACTCTCTTGCAAGGGAGGGTGCCGCACGTGTTTCTATCGGACCAGAACCTACAATTGGCATCGCAATAAGATTTGCCAAACAAACACTAAATACCTGGACAGCAAGAAGAGCTTTAGACTTCTGGCATAATTCACCAGGATTGGTTCATTCAAAGGCTTTTATACATCCTTCGAAGAATGTCTCCAAACAAATGTTAGACTATACGTTGTCTAACAGGCATTTTATCAGGCCACTGTCATCTGAATCATCATATGCTAAAACTTGGACTGTCGGAAGATTCGACTTGCCGACTTTGTCTGGAAGATGATGAAACAGCAGAGCATATAATTTGTGCCTGCCCCACCGCAGCTCGTATCTGATGTTTGGCTGGGTCTCTCTCTCGCCCTCGGACCTGAAGTATCATCCACCAAATAAACTAATCGGTTTTGTTAAGAAGCTGAATTTGTTTTGGGGAAATCTGAATAGGTGTGAGCTACAATAGACTCTTGCGAGTCGCAGTGGAGGGCCTTATAGACCCACTCACCACAAACCTAACCTAACCTAATCGTATGCGCGAACTTGCCAAAACCAGCGCCCTATTGTAAAATTGTCTTTTGATTTCAAATCAGTAGGTTAACGTTTTCACATTTTGTAGGTTAACACAAAATTAGAGTCTTTGGTCTTATATGTGGATAATTGTTCCTTAAACATCAGCAATTTTGATGATGCATGGTTTTAGATCAAATAAAACACACAACACTGACATAAACTAGTCAAACGTCTTGAAATATTCAAAAATGAAAAATATTCGACAGTAAATAATTAGGCAATTCATCGATCTGTCAAAATAAATTCAATATGGCGGCGACGGTCAAACAAATAACAAAGTTGTGTTTGAGTGTTTGTATATCCATTGGTTTTCTTTCTGTTTTTTGGCTGTAAATTGTGATTTTTGAATAGTAAAGTGTTTGTCTTGTGAAATGCCTTCGATATGTATTGTGGTTGGTTGTGGAAGCCGTTCTAATCATGATGAAGTTTCGTTTTATCGCGTTCCCGCAGAGACAAAACACAGGTTTTTAATGGAAAAAAACGATTTGACCAAACTTCGCAGGGCTGCATGGATTGCGGCAATAAAGAGAGACGATCTGACCGAATCTATATTGGAACACCAGAAAGTTTGCAGTAGACACTTTATAACTGGTAGGCTTCTTATCAAATATTATCTTGAATAGCATATCAACTCTTCTAGCTCCTAGTATACGTAATTTGTACTCAAGTAGGCATTAACTTTTTTTAGGCAAACCTGCTGCCGAAGATAAAGACTACCCTGACTGGGTACCATATCAACATATGGGACATGTGTATCAGAAAGTAAAAAAAGGGCTGCAGATGTTGAGAGAAAGAATCGCAGAGATAAAAGGACAAAACTGACACGCATATGTCTGACACGTTACTGATTCCAATGTTTGACCGTCGCCGCCATATTGAAAAGATCACGTGGTCTGGATTGCCTAATTGCTTCAAACACAACCTCAAATGTCAAAACATTGTTTGTAACGCCAACGGCATGAAACGGTCGGAACGAAGCGACATAAGGTACACAAGACCGATTTTGGCTTCTGCGCATGACAGTTGCAAACTTCATGTAGCTTATTCTTATGTGAAACGGAACTCTAACCGCCAGTGGCTGTCACATATATTCGGATAGAGTGTTCTGTATCTCTGTATCTGTAGAGTAGGGAGGGTGAGTGTAGGCTCACAGCACTTAGGCCACATGTGACCCATTGTACACATCCTCCCGAGGAGTTGTCCTCCTAGGTCATCGTTCATCATGTCCTTCTCAGGAAGGTGGACAGGTCACTAGGAGACATCTCCTTTATATCGGCAGGTGTAGGACAAGATACTCACCGAACACACACTCTCTTATTGACGATAACTCCGGACACTCGCATAAGACATGCCTGACAGTTTCATCTTCCTCTTCACACATCCTGCATAGAGGTGTGTCCACTAGCCCCATAGTATGGAGGTGCTTCTTTAGTTGACAGTGGCCAGTCAGAAATCCTACTGTTGAGCGTAGGTTTTTCCTGGTCATCGCCAAATATTTCTTCGGCGCCAGCTTCTCAAGGTCGCCCAGGGTGATCCTGGCAAGACTGCATCCTTTGATTCCATCCCATCTCTTAAGGGATTGAGCATGGGTGTAACGTTTGGCTAGTTCCGCAATTGTCGAAGTCGTTAGGCCGTAGGTGTCACTGGGTCCTAGAATTTTTAGTCCAGCGGCTTCCCTGGCAATGCGATTTCCTTTACTCCTGCCGTCGTTATCTGCCGAGGCGTCAGCTAAATCTTGCTGGCACTCTAGTACTAGTCTCGATATATAACACGTTGTCTGTTCAAGGCTAATAGGGCTTGTCTACTATCAGTGCAGATTGTTATGTTTTTGCCAGAAATTCCTCTTCTGGTTAGTTCTTTTGTGGTAATTGAGATACCAGCCAGTTCTGTTTGAACCACGCTGGTATTGTTTCCCGTTTCCCACTTAATCTTCAGGCTTAGTGCTCTCGAGTAAATTCCCCATCCTGAGCCTTCTTTCATTTTTGAACCATCTGTATATATGCGTATTGCATTTGCAGCATCTGGCTCTGTGTTCTGTTTTATTTGTATTTTGTAGGGTTTGCTAAACAAAAACCTGGGTTCAGTTGCATCATTGGCTGCCTGCAGCAGAGGTAACGCAGTAAGTGCTTCCTGCGATAGGCTTAACCTCAATTGGCCCACTCCTATTTCGGGGTTTACACCAGCCGTGCGCAATCGTACCATGGCCATTAACGCAACCTCCTTGACTCCTTGACGTACAGGTCCAGAGGGGTCAGACCAGTAATTAGTTCAATTGCTGCGGTTGTTGTTGTTCTCATGGCTCCTGTGATGTTCAAACAAGCCATTCGCTGTATTTGATATAATTTTTACATGGCCGTTGCTTGTAGAGCCTTCGGTCCCCATGCAATTGCTCCATACGTTAACATGGGTCTTATTATTGCAGTGTAGATCCAGGTGACCACACGGGGTGACAGACCCCATATGCATCTCACTGTCCTCCGGCACTGCTCATAGGCCACATATGCTCTTTATGCTCTGCTGTGTAGATGAGAGTTCCATGTTAGTTTCCTGTCGAGGGTAATACCAAGGTATTTCACCTCTTCCGAAAAGTTTAGTTTGCTTTTCAAGATATCGGGAGGTTTTAAACCCGATAAACTTCTAACCCTGGTGAAAAAGACCATCTCAGTCTTTCTGGGATTGATCCACAGTGAGTGTTTCTCATACTCTGGTTTTGCCAGACCTTACAATGATTCAGACGGACGCACTTTGGAGAGGAGTTATACAACCATTACAATCGACACGTAGTTTTTATAATGGATGAGCTATAGTCTTGCCTCCGGAATCCTATCTTTATTTGGGGTTGATGGGTTAATATAAACTGTTTTTATAAATAAAACAAAAAATAATATAATAAAATTTATTGTTTTTTTAAATAAAATAATAATAAATTAAGCAATCAATCCATAATAGGGAACATGGCATACAATTAATTTAAATACAACATAGGTATAGGTACATTAGAAAATACTTAAATATATTTATATAAAGCTTTTCAAAAATTTTCAACTCGGCAATAATACTTCATTCCTTTAACAATTTTTGCATAAAACATTTATTTTAAAATTGTTTAAACAATTAAATTGTGAAATTTTAACATTTACATATCCAATAGAGACACGTTTACAATAATTCAATCACACCTTCACATTGACATATGCTGTCATGTGTCAAATTAACCTTTTCCCTTCAAACACCATAAAGATAATTTAGTAGTAGAGTAGGGAAGTATGTAGTCGGAAACATTACGAGAGTAAAGAGACAAAGATAACCAAACCCTCTTTTCTATTGATGCTCATGCATAAAAATACAATTTCTAGCGATTCAAACGGTAATAATATGCGTTCTTTTGATGATTGAGTCAATCAGTAGAGAGAGAGAGAGATTTAGAGCTTTCTTTTGTCTTCTTCAAAAGAGTTTCACCTACAAACTTGCTTAGGGGCCATCCTTAAAGTACGTCACACGTTAATTGGTAGGAAGGGTATCGTGAAGCTGTTTTCTGTCGATTATCAGGAAGACGGGTTATAAAAATATGACAAGGACGGGGGGAGGGGGTTGAAAAGTCCTAAAATTCGTGTGATAGTTGCTAAAAATTAATAAAGATGTTGGGGCAAATAAGCAAATTTAACAAAGCGTAATGATTGCAAATCAACAGGTGGTTAGAAGATGAGGTTACATTTCACAATTATAGTCGATGGGTTTTCACAATGAGATTAGATAAATTATAAACATATAAGGTTTAAATATGGATAACGGATTCCGAAATGTCATAATTTATATAAATAACCTTTTCCCACCGAGATTTATATTGTTTCTATTTTTCTGATATAGTCAAAATATAATAAAATTTATAAAAATAATTATTTGGAAATATAAACAAACAAATATTTACATTTTTTTGTCTTTTTTCGATGACGTTTATGCGAAGCAATTGTAATTTAGAGATGTTTGGATACATCTTAAATAAAATTGATTATATTTTCCGTCAGAAAAATATGAATATTTACAATATCAAAAAATATAATCAATAAATATGTATAAAACTTTTACAAGACAAAAATCTCATTTTTGCTCTTGATAAAATCATCAGACTCAGTAAGAAGTAGTTAAACTAGACGGTTCCTGTAACACAAACCGGTTTGCAGAACCAGTTTGGATATGTTTGTGTATCCTGGGTCACTAACCTTTTAAACCTGTTTTTGAAACCATATTGTTTTATGATAAACAGGTTTGATTAACTCTTGAGGGACATTTGTTTGATCTTTTAGAAAAACGGCGACGCTTGAGATCTTCCATACGATTCGACAAAAGTAAGGGCAGCATGGCTGGGGAGATTAATGGGTAATGTGAAAGGGCCAGGAGACCAGGAGAGTGGAAGAGGAGAGTAATTGGTAGGAAGGTAGAGTGGAGTATGCTGTATGGCGCGGAAGTGTGGGGGGAAAAGCAAGGGTGAAAGCGAGGGCTAGGCCACTCCTGCAGCTGCAAAGAAGGATAATCCTGAGGGCGGTGCAGGACATTGTCATGGTCCTGAACATTGGACGTGATCGCTAGAGCCAGACAGAAACGATGGATGGGTGCGACCATAGAGGAAGTACAGGAATATGGATAGATGAGGAGAGATGGTGGGATAAGGGAGCGACGCGCTAAAAGGAGCGATTGGGAGCAGGAGAGATTGGGTGGACCGGAAATTTGGGGAGATGAACTACTTCTTGATGCAGGTGCTCACAGGACATGGGTCGAGAGTAGGTTACCTCCACAAGGTTGGGAAAATAGAGACTAGAGTGTACGAGAAATATGAAGTGGAGGATGATGTGGGACATGTGTTTAGATGCTGGAAGAACGAAGAAGTTCTGAAGGAGTTGAAAAATAAACTAAGGGAGGCGGTGCACGTGAGAGGTAGAAGTGATAGAAGGGAGAATATGACGGGGTGTGTGATTCCGAGGAGGAAGTAAAGGCGAATTTGAGGTGGGTTTGGTTGGTAGGCATTCCCGTGGAGATAAGTCCAAAACGAGTTTCCCATCTCGGCCCGAAAAAAAAGGCTACAAAAGTTGACCAAACCTGTTCCTCACAAAAGAAACTGGTTTCAAAAACAGGTTCCAGTGCCGGATTAAGCAAGCGCGGGGCCCGTAGCAAATTCTTTCAAAGAGCCCTTTCTGCTCTGGGTTCTTAAATAAAGTGGTGAAAAAACAATTCAATACTCAATACGTCTATAAGTTTGAATATGATGCGGGGCCCGTAGCAATTCCTACTCTTGCTACATGGTTAATCCGGTACTGACAGGTTCAAAAGGTTAGTGACTAAAGGTACACAAACTGGTTCTACAAACAGGTTCTGCAAACTAGTTTGTATCACAGAAAGGACCTAGTTTAACCACTATAAGAAGTCAATTTAGTAAAAGTATAAATAAAATCCAGGTACAACATGTTAAAATTATCTCATTTATCGAAAGTCGGATTGTCAATACCTTCTTTTTCGCTAATCACTGGTTTTTTGCCGCTCAAAATATCTTGTACTTCCGCAAGCGACTTACCCTTCGTTTCCGGTATCAAAGAAACAATAAAAACGACACCCAGCAAACAAATCACCGAGAAAAAGTAAAAGGTGGAATCTGTCCCGATGCTTACTTTCAAACTCGGATAAAATTTGGTTACCACAAAAGCCAAAAACCAATTAAAAGTAGCCGCTGCGGAGGACATAGTAGATTTAATTTCCAATGGCATAACCTCAGAAGCGATCATCCAAGGAATCGGTCCGAATCCCAAGGAAAACGCAACAATGAAAATACTAAGGCAGATAATAGGCAAAATCCCAATCGATTCAAGCTGATCTTTATCAATAAGATTTCTTTCTTTCAGCGAAAAATATATACCTAAAACACATCCCGATAAACCCATACAAGCAATGGAAATGATAAGTAGAATCTTTCTTCCGAACCTATCTACTATTAAAGTCGATGAAAATGTAGCAGCTGTTTGTAAAATACCGACAATAATTGTTCCTATAGCTGGTTTTAAACTAGACGAACCGGCTGCTTGAAAAATATCCCCCGTATAAAATATAACTGCGTTAATACCGCTGAATTGTTGGAAAAACATCAGCCCGAACGTGATAATACTTGCTTTAATGCTAGCTTTAAGCGATAAAACTTGCAAAAACGATTTTTCGCTCGAAGACGACTTGTCCAGATCTTGTTGGATTTCGTTAAGTTCGCCGTCACAGTTATACGAAGATCCACGCAGCCTTTGTAAAGCTTTTTTAGCTTCTTCTCGGTTATTTTGTTTCATTAAATAAACGGGCGTTTCGGGCTGGAAGAAGAAAACTGCACAGAAAACCAAAGGGATGACAGCGGATACTATAGCTAGAGCTAGAGGTGTAATTAAAGCACCGAGTACGTACACTATGAGAATCCCTACGGTTAATAATAATTGAAAGAAGCTTCCCAAGGCTCCTCTGATGCTAGTTTGTGCTATTTCTCCTGTGTAAATAGGTGCTGCTACGCAGAAAGCTCCACCGGCTAGACCTGTTAAGAATCGTCCGGTGTATATCATGCTTAAGTTGTTTGAAAATATGACTAGAATCCAACCTAAGCTGAAAGGTATGACGGTCACGAGGCAGCTCCATTTTCTTCCGATTTTGTCGCAGAGGAAGCCTATTGGGAAGCATATAACCATTCCTCCTAGTGTTGCAAAAGAACCGATCCATCCCAATTCTTCTTCGCCTATTTGTATGTCGTTAAATTCGGCTTTTTTCAGTTGGTCTGATATGTTGGCTGTCCAACCCAATACTGTGCCGGCAGCTACCGCGCCCAAACATACTGAAAAATAGGAAAATAAGTTAAATTTCTGGTTCTTATTGACTTTTTTCGTAAAATGGCATGCATTAATCACGATGTCCGTCTTTTTTATGTTTCCGAGATGGAATAGTGTGTTTCTAATCGAAAATTCATCGACCTCCAATCATTTTCCTACATTCTCTAATGAATTCTGCTGGAAATTGCGACGCTGCTTGCAAGCACAACGTAGGGAGCTCGAGATTCGACTTTTTTACAATGATATCCATTTTAGAGTGAGATCCCAGAGCGGTAAGACATACATTATTTTCAAATAGATGAAATGTTAGGTTCTCAGTAGCATCTCGTACGTGCTTTAAATATCTGTGTGTTTGTGGAGCTAGCCTAGTGGCACCTGGAGAAAGGTAACTAAAAATAAGAGTTACTTCACTTAAATTTGTATGTCTGATTTTCATACAGGGTGTACCAATCTTACAACAAACTTCGGTATATGGTTTACATTAGGAGATATCAAAAAATGAAATTATATCGAGCTATACAGAGTGCTGCATAACTGCACACGTTTATGTGAAAATCGTAGGTAAATCAACGCTCTGTAGCTTGTTGTACGTTGAAGAAAAAAAATGTATTTTGCCATACAGAGTTTCGCAACATGATGCAATATCTCCGTATCCTATTAAATTTCAATTATATTCTTTCTTATATACGAATGGAACACCCTGTATTTTATAGCAAAAATAGAATCTTCGCTTATGTAACTTTAATTTTTGTCAAGCATTCCCTATACACAAAGTTTATATTTAATTATTTCCGTTATTAATGCTGGGACATCAGACCACAATCTTGTTTATATTTTTATTTCATAGACTTATAAATACAAATACCATTTATATTATAAGTCTATGTTTTATTTCAACCTTTTTGTAGCGTTCCAGCTACCGTAAGCGTGTGCTCCAATCATGCTCCAATCTATTTGTGTAGGAGTCAAAAAGTTGTATTGAGCCACGTCGTACCGACTCGTGCCGGGTCGTTTCGGTGTGTGCCTGCTTAGAGAAAATTATTCTTACCTGAAAGTGCAGCTATATATTGCGGCAACGTTTTCGCCTTTTCTCCGTCGGCCATTTTGTTCTGTAACAAATTAATAATTATAGATAAAATTTGATAAAAATCACAAAATAAAAAATATTGGAACCAAAATGGAAAATTTGGGCAGAATTAATGCAAATAGAGAACAGTACAGGCCGTCATTATCGAAAATACCCGGCAAATTAGCAACTGATTTAAATTTAAATTAATTAAAATCTCAATTCGGTGAGTCTCAGTTAAATATTTCATTGTTATGTCGACAAGGAAAGAGTGTTTGACAAAGATTTTACTTTTTCAGTATAAACTGTCAACACATCAACAACAGAACTGACAGAATAGAAAACAATCCAAATTATATTTACCGATTTTGTCTAGTTATTGGCGTTTTTAGGCAATTTTTAGGTATTTATGATAAAATTCATGGGCGTAGCAGGTTTTGTTTAATAAACAAATACGTCTAATAATTAGTTAGTTTATATTTTTGATAAATCCATATTTAGCTAATTTAAAAAAGTACCAATATTTCAAGTGTAATAAATTATTAATTTTAAAATTTCACCCTGTATAATTCATAATTGACCATACATTATTTAGTTTGTTGGACTCGGATTATTAAGAGGATTTCAAAAATATGCAAATATACTGGGTGTTTCATTAAAAAAATACAACACCGACTATGGCATACTTACGTGAATCACCCTGTACATTTAAATTTATGTTTACATAACGAACAACTCAATTCAAAAGTTGACGTGTCTGGGCATTTTTTATAATTTTCTAAAATAATGACATAAAGAATTTTATTCCATAAGTGGTTTCCACACTGTATAAAATTTTAACAATTTAAACAATAAACAAACATGCGATAAAACACTGTTTGTCACAAATTCGCTCACTTGCTCGTCAATTAGTTGTCCATGTCCACACGGCGACAGTGCAAGGCAGGGGGTCTATTTACTGACAGTGAGAGCTCCTACGAGAGTTCACACTTATAAAGTGCGCATGCGAGCTCTCTCGAAATTGCAAATTATGATATAGCCCGCATGCGCACTTTATAAATGTGTACTCTCGTAGGAGCTCTCACTGTTAGTGAATAGACCTCCTGGTACCATTTTCGAGTGGCGGGGGGCAGGTTGTCTACTCCTCGTGCAAGTCGACCTGCCAGGCAGGTTGACAGGCAACTTTCCTGTGATTTACAAGCGTTGTCGTCCACAGGGGGCTGGTTACTTACCTTAGGTTACCTGCACCAAGTAACCTGCCCACTTACTGGCCTCGTGTAAGCGCGGCTTAAATGAATGAAGACCTTTTATGTATTATTCTACATTATTTGATGATTTTGTGATAAGATACTTTTAGGTAGATATTTTTAGAAAGTGAATAGTAGGTAGTGGGTATTTTTGATAAGTCTAAATGGGAAGCGAAACTAGTATTCTGTATTATTGTTTATCTTGGAAAATATACAGTATGTTTTATGACGAGCTTACACTATCTATTTATTGAAGACTATAGTAACGCGATAAATAGGGCAAAATAGGGCAACCTTACATGCAGAAGAAGCAAAAAGGATACCGAAATAGCTCTGCATATACTAAGCAACTGTGAGACGCTGGACCACAGGTGGCAGAAACTGTATGGTAGACCCCCAATGACTCCAGAAGACTTCTACAACCAACCAGCAAAGAACCTGTATGAGCTGATACAGGGAACGGATTGGCTGAATAAGCTGTAGTCAGAGCACTAGGAGTATCCCACAATAAGCCCAGGAGGCTGAGGTAGTGACGGGGAACGGACGTCTCCTAAAAAAAACTTCCGATCTCTAGAAGGGTGTTTCAATCATCAATCATCTGCTATTTCATTTGCTTTCATTCCAGTGTGCTTTGGGCATTCCCACACCATTTTGGAACTGATCACACCAGAGCTTAGTGCTTTAATGGCTGCTTGACTATCCGACATTATGATAATCCTTTGCCTTCTGTATCCTTTATCAATATTGAACTGGGCGCACTTTCTTATAGCGTGGATTTCCGCATAAAAGATACTTGGGGTTTTTACCGGCCTTTACACTTCTATCCCAGCTCCTTATATTTCGTCAAAAAATTAATAATGCGTGTAAACTGGTCTATCTTTAATACGTCATTGTTTCATATATATGTAATAAGGTTAATTGAAACATAGATTTCATTACATATTAGAGTCGCCAAAAAAAAGTATCAAAAAAAATTAATGTATATGACCTGAATACCAATACTGATTATGCAATAATATAATAGGTAGGTATTGTAGAAGATTTTTTTTTGAATACTCGGTTAATATTGCAGTAGTTATATCACGTATGAAACGCAGTAGAGAGGAGAAAGTCATTGCTGTTATGTACATACTGATTGTGATCCTTCAAATTTCGGTTGAATATAAATTTAGTGGTGATCTTAAAAGGATTAGTAGAAAGTATGAAAATTGATTTAAAAAAAAAACACACATTTGCCCCTATTTTGTATGTGACAATTTTACTTAGTGGTGTTGTGCCAGAAATAACCAAACAAAATTAAATACTGAGGATCTATTATTATTACTTTTTTAAATTAAAATAACTGTTTCTGAAGAATTCCACATTAATAAAAATAGTATATTGTGCAACGGGTGAGAAAAGTACTTTCCCCTCATGTTGCACACTATATTTTCTCTACAACTGCAGAAATTTAAAGAATACAAGCAAAGTAACTCAATATTTATTTTTATGGTTAGTAAAACAAAACAAAAACACTAAAGTATCCCATCTCAAAACTGTTGAATAATTTTATTTAAAATTATAGTTGATGGTGAAATTTGTATAATTTTGTATGGAACGTCTTTTCTTTCTGAAACTCAACTAGATATATAAATAAGTTAAATCCAAACAGATTCTAATAAAAGTCTGTGGCAAATGGAGTTCTCCAATGCCATCACACCCTTCCAGCCCTCACATCACACATACAAAACCCTGTTGTGACCAGGTGAATTGATAGAATGGGTGTCTTATAGATTCGTGAGTGTAAAAAGGTGAAGTTAGTGTAACTCCCAAGTTTATACATGTTAAATATGGAAGTTTCTGCAAGCACCATCGCAACTTGTTTACGGGGATAGTGTAACCTAAACAGCCCCAGGCTAGAGCACTCCACCTCAGGGAGTGGAATTCGGCCCCAATTAAACTATTTTATACGCTATCACTGGGATGGGGTGTACAATTAATATTAAATTGGACGACACCAGCATTTTAATCGAAACGAAGCAATTAAAAACAGAAGCAAAAGGTGGAAAGCTGGAAACACCTTGTAAACTAAAGTAAATTACAAAAAAATGAATCTACTTATTCCCGAACACGTTTATCCAATTCAATAATTATTGAATAATCAATACAAAGAATGAAAATAATAATTATTTATTGAAATATTTGAAAATTAAACATATATTTAATATTTCAAAAAACCAAACGAAGAAAATACCAATTTCTTATAATTAGCACGCCAAATCCAAATGTTACACACGCTAAAGATCGAAGGAACTTATCTTATAAAGCTGAGGATGTTTGCAGCTCTTAGCCCGATGGCGGCAGTGGCGGTGACAGGCTGTGGAGCGCGTTCACGGGACAGGGACGAAGTGGACTGAAGATGTCTTGAAGTTAACTTGCAGGGAATTTGCTGGAAACTTGCCTTGAGAATAGAACTTGCCGGCTGCAGAGCAGCCAGAATAAAAAATTGTTCACCAAAAAAGAAAATGAAATATAAATAAAATATGTTGCTTTTAATATGGCAGTTAGAGGAAAAAAAATAGTCCACTCGAAAATTGAAATTTGGAACATCGTCAGACAAAAATGGAAGGGTAATTTGATAAAAATTAATGTTTTATTTTGGAGTGGCTAATGCGACAAGGAAACGGCATGTTTAGAAATTTAGTAGAAATTTGGGAGGAAGTGACTAAATAGTAAATAAAATAGTTTCAAGACGAAAAGGTAACAGCTGAACAGCATGTTAAAATAGATAGATAAAGTACATTCA
The DNA here is from genome assembly GCA_910591695.1 of Galerucella pusilla. Lineage (NCBI taxonomy): Eukaryota > Metazoa > Arthropoda > Insecta > Coleoptera > Chrysomelidae > Galerucella > Galerucella pusilla. Next base: position 8,853 of record CAJUYI010003440.1, on the reverse strand, counting down.
ATAGCCTTCTTGGTGTGCGTCATCGTTTCTGACGTATATCCGGGTTTTGAGTATGTCGTTTATTTTATTTGCTATTTTGACATATAGCTAACCTTAAATTTGATAAATAAAATCATCAGGATCGTATTCAGCCAAATTCGAAAAGGCTATGAGATTAATAATTACCAGCTTCTTTTTTTAACTGAAAATATTTGAGAACTTTCAAAATGCTGATGTTTTTCCGTGCATCTAGGCATATTATTGTATTATTTAAATAAATATCAGAATTATATTAATATTCATTTTTCATAAATAATAATTGACCGTAAACAACAAAGTACAGGCCTGACGAGAACTGTCAATGGGACATTAGAAAAAGACGTAAGACACATTGCCAATACGAAACGTACATCTGCCTCCTATTTTGAATGCTGTAATTTCTCCCGATTGACAGGTCGCGTTTGCGCGTAATCTAAACATTAACTAGTCAAAGATTAGGGTTAACGTTTGTAATACATAAACGGTTTATTATTGTGATATTTTGATTAGGATTAATCACAGACCTGCCTTTTTTCCATTTATTCCAACGTAATGTGTTAGAAGGACATTAACAATCGATGACGCACACCAAGAAGGGTTTTATATGGACCCTAGATAGATAGATAGATAGTGTACAACAAAACCTTAAAAATATTACAAGTTCAGCTAATGAGTTAAGAGTTAAGAGCAGCGGTTTTTAAGGAATGTGCTGAGCTCAGAGCTGTAATGAATGTTATTGCAGCATTGCCGATTTTATAAATAAGTCATTTTGAGGTTTTATAACTAGAATTTTAAATGTAGGTACCATGTTTATTTGTATGTTATGTTTATTTTTACACGATACGTTGTAAGTTTTTATTAAGGACGAATAAGGCATTATTATCATGTACACTTGATTCACCATGTATGGGTAAATTTTCACAAACAAATAGAAAAACATTTATTTGTGGTTGTATAGACCGAGTATAATTTATAAATTATTCTATTTAAAATAATGTTATTTCATATCTTTCTTTTGATTGTTTCTTTTTATAGGTTCAATTTAGCTGAAAAGGCACAGGATCAATAAAATGTATCCTATTTGCACAGACAAATCACTGTCTGAACAGCATACATGGTATTATTGAATATCACCAAGATGATATATTTATTGTTATTCAAGAGATTTAGAAAAAATAGAGAAAGAACCAGCTGGGAAAATGTTAAGAAACAACAATAAATTAGGAAACTTTATATTGTATAGGTATACAGGGTATCGAGAAAGTTTTCAATAAACAATTTTTTTAAACGAAGAAACCTATTTAAATTATTAAATTTTAAAGTTATGAACGGGATTGTATTATTCGTTTTTATGGTTCCGTACCCAGAAGTTAAAAAACGGACCCTATTACTAAGACTTCGCTGTCCGTCTGTCTGTCACCAGGCTGTATCTCATAAACCGCTATAGTTAGGCAGTTGGAATTTTCACAGATGATTTATATCTATGGCCGCTTTAACAACAATTACTAAAAACAGAATAAAATAAACATTTTTCTGTTCGTTTTTGTTTGATATTGATAACGACAATATGTAGCTGGCGACGTGGCTTAACTTAGCTTAGGTTAAATCGCAGATCTATTAAGCAGGAGATCGCGAGTTCGGATTTCCCTGCGGCGTCATGTTTTTTTTTTAAATTTGTTGTACTAAGCGACGCTATGAATATGAATCACAAAGGTAGTTTCGATTATCAAGTTTGGTTATTGGACAATAGCCTCATTCTGCTTCTTTGTCACATTAAAGTCGATGGGAAAATGGCTTCCATTTAAAATAATGAAGCCTACACGTTTCATGGGCTATCGGTCTAGTAGTTTTTTTTACTGTAAACAAAACTAGAAATGTCAATCTAGCACTCTTCTTTTTTATTGGCCTGTGCCTCGTAAAAAATGAATCGAAGTTATTGAAAAAAATAAAATAAGCGGGCGCCCCTTTGAGTTTTTTGTTCAAAATAATTTAGCTTGGACATTTTAATGCTTTTGATACACACTGCAGATTTGTCTGAATAATTAGGTATGAAAATAACTTTTTTCCATTACTAGCGGTGAAGTTGACAATCATTGCTTCTTCTAGCCAACTGACAAGTTGAATTTCTCTGTTAGTGGTTAATAATTTTTTCTATTATTAACCTAGGTCAATAATGGACAAATTCAAATATTTTGACAGTTCAGGGATAGTAGTTCAACAAAAACTTGGGTAACATAATTTTGTATACCCAGGAGATTGTCTTTAACATATTTGCTGCTTGAAATTAGCGCTCAACCAAAAATGACTGATGATATAACGAGTACGTTCACAATATATCGAAAACTGACAGTGTACTTGTCAGTCAGACGACGCTTGTCGTGGTGCTTTTGTGAATTATATTCAATTTTTGTCTTAAATTTGGCTAGTAGTGGAAAAAATTTATATACACCATGGTGGGGAAGACATTTATAATTTATAAGCCTAGTCTTGGTGCTCGGTCAATAATAATAATCTTCACCCCCTTGGTGTATAATAGACTCTTTTTTTTCTGCGAGCGTAGAAAAAGTATATGAGGGACCTATAAAACGAGTAACGTTTTTGACACTCAATACTTAATATACTATTTTTTTATCCTTAGGAAACAATTAATTCAAAAGTACCAAAAAAACTTGTAAATACTGATACGATGAGAAAATGTCAATAGATGTCGAACTAAACTGAATAATTTCACCAATTTATCTGATAACGTCTTAAAATTTTGACATCCCGTAGACTGTAAATTGTCCTATCTATTAAGTATAGATTGTATTTGCGGCTGGTAAATTAATATTTATTCTGATAAGCATGGAAGTAAGTAAGAAATATAACATATGTACCTATAATATATCATTTTTATCGTAAATAAATATATTATAAATCCTACACTGTCAGCTACCCTCACTCTAATAGACTTCCCTTTTTACACAATTTTACTATATTGGCCCCGTTACAAACACTCAATTTATGTAAGTAAATCGCGCTACCTCTATACAGGGTGGTGTTTGAGTAATTGTACATAGAAATACTGTACAATCTCTCGTACACACTACATTTTTAAAAGTAATTTCATTGAATAATAATCATGTAGTTAATCACTAAAATGTGATTATCTCTAAAACCGTTAAGATTTGGGGATACTAACAAATATACCGTTTTTTTTGTTGTTGTGATGTGGCTTTAATTATTTTTCACAAAAGTAGCGCTAATGTGAAAAGACAAAAAAGCTTTGCGTACATTTATGCCGCATACGCGGCCAATATGGCGCCTTCTTCAAAATATATCGAAATAGGTACAAAATTATGATTTTTCATATCGAAAAACCTCCAACCTCAAATTTTTGTGCATATTCGTCAAAAAGCGTAAAAGTTATTGTAAAAAACGAATATTAAAATTTCATGTTTAACATCCTGTAGCTCTCTTAATATCAACATTTTATTGAGGCTAGTTGATTTGAATCGCAATATTTTAAAGTGAAGATTGTACTGTACAATCTATATACAATTATTACTTATAAGGACCACCCTGTATATACAATTACGGTGTTTTTCATCGACCGTTTTTCGGCATGTCTATATAAGCGCGACATGAAAGTGCCAACGACGAGTGAACCTTAATTAATTGTTTATAATCGACGACTGCTCTCCTGAGATTTCTGATATCTCTTATCACAAGCAATAGCAGCGCGTTTACAGTCTGTTGAAGTTTAAGAATTGAAATAATTTCACAAATGAGCTACTACCACATATCGACGTTTTTATCAACAAATCCAATTAACATTATTATCGGGATATTTTCTTTTTCTGATAAAGTACACCATTCTTAATTTACTAATTAAAAAAGCAATTACACTGCTCTGTTATCAACTCTTTTTTGTTACATTTTTTCGTTGCCTTCTATAGTTTATCTGAACATACTGTTTTGTTTCATATCAACCGTCTACCAGTGGCGTACCATCAACATTACAAAGTACCAGTAAAGTATTAGTAATGTATTCTTAGTGCTCTGGTACTTAATCATTATTTTTTGAAAAAAAAGAAGGAGAAATAGACAATATAACTACTCTGAATGACAGTGTTTTCCCTAGAAGTGAGCAAGAAGGAGAATTAAAAAAAATATTGCTTTTAGTTAATACAATTATTTCTATAGATATTGATAAACAAAATATCGTAAAAAAATAATATTTACCTGATTTATATGAACTAATAGCTCGTATAAACTTCAATTGATGAATGATGTAAATATGAATTGTAGTACCAAGATAATAGATAGTAATACATGATATAAAATTTAATTAGATGTAATCGATATCCAATGTTTCGCAATATACTAAAATAATAACAATTTTTTAAATCAGAGAAATAAGTTTTTGGCAAAGGTGTATGTGTACAAATTAAACAGTATACTAAAGACTAATGGCTAACAAACAAAATCAGTCACGTAGCTATAGCTTTTACTTGGGGGGGGGGGGGTTATTTGAACATAGTTTTTCGTTTTGACCCCTTATGCTGAAATGGTTATAAGTTATAACCATGTATGTTGATTTTGAAGCACCTATTTTAAAAAATGACAGATAATTGAAGCTTGAAGCATTTATAAAAACAGAAAATTATTCTTACAAAAGTAAAGTTAAACTCTTTCTTCTTCCAGCTAAGTTATTCACAATTGTTGAGGAATATATTATTTGTATTTCGTATTTAATGTAATTCAAATATTGCAGCAGTTTACTAATAAAAAATTATTGTACGTTTATTGTATTTTCCATGGAGGGGGATGGGTTTAACCACCAATCCCCCCCTTATATGCCCCTGTAAGCAATTTAATCAGATAAGCCAATAATTTAGGTTTAATAACTATAGATACAGAAGTCTAGGAAATACATTCATACTATTGAATTTAAAAAAGTTTTGGCTTCTACTTCCTCTTATTTAAGTATTTTCTTAGTATAAATTGAATAAAAGGTCAGTGACTACTTCATGTAAAAGGGATTACTTATGGCCATAAGCAAACTCTTCTGGTTTGAAGTAGTCACTTAAAATATAAGGATTTTTCCAGTACTGGCTTATTTGAATAAAAATAAGATCTGTCTTAAAATAGTAAGTTATAACTTGACGATTTTTAAGGTACCTATAAAGCATCCTTTTTTCCTACGGTAGTTGCTAGTATATTGTTAAACATGGTGGACTTCATAAATGTTCGTAACAGGAAGAACTATAGGAAGAGAAGAAGCATCAGCTCAAGCAAATCTAAGCTCTTGTTGCGTTTTGTTTTTACCAGAGAAAGATGAATCCAGAGGAGGTGCATTTGCATCTCGGCAAAAGATGGAGATATTCCTACGATATGTTAGTGATACCGGATTTCAAACAGGTATTGGTGAAGATTTTGGCGTTCATCATACTACAGTATGCAAAACCATGAGTGAAGTAGCTAATTGAATATTAGAAAAGGCCCACCATTGGATAAAATTTCCATCTAATCTAGATGCCATGGAAGAAGCAAGAACTAAATGGTCGAATCGATTCCAAATTCCTACAGTCATTGGTGCTGTAGATTGCACTCATGTTCAAATTAAAAAACCACCAGAATTTAGCGATGATTTTATTAACAGAAAAGGATTTGCTAGCATAAATGTGCAAGTAACTTGTGATGTTAATGAATTGATTACAAGTGTAGACGCTCAATGGCCTGGAAGTGTTCACGATTCCAGAATTTGGAAACAAAGTTCCGTATATGAAAATGTGGCAAGATTTCGGGGTTATTTCTGCCTTCTCGGAGATAGTGGATATGGAAATGCTCCTTGGCTATTAACACCTTTTAAAAATCATCAAAACCGAATTAAAGAATTATTCAATATCACTCACTCCAAGGAAAGAGTTGTAATTGAGAGAGTTTTTGGACAAGTAAAGCAAAGGTTCCCATTCTAGGACACAAGGTTAAAACATCTTTGGCAAAAGTTCCAAAAATTATTGTTTGCTGTGCTGTTTTACATAACATTAGCATTTACGAGATGATTTTGAGTTTGCATTAGATGAAATGGAAAGTCCTCTTCTCTGTTGTCTAGAAGATGCAATAGGTGTCAACTTCACAGCTAGTGGTGGAAAAAATTCCTTACACAATATGCTTGGCTGTATCAAGTGTCAAGTAAAATTAGAGTAACCCAAAATGTTTAGGGTGCCAGCTTGCACAAAAGTGCTCATTTAATTAGTGGTAATCAACAAATGGCAAGAATATTTATAATAAACGAATGTGAAATTGGTTACGGAAAATAAAAGATGACCATGTTCAGATTTAAACAGGGGTATTTTCGTTCGTAATTAAGGACAATTAAAAAATATTATTTCCTAATATGTTCTGTGTAATGATATGTTTTCTGTTTTTCCTTTGTAATTAAGGTTTAAGAACGAGGCCAATTTTAAGAAAAAATCTTTCCTAATATGTTGTTAGTAATAATATTATGTTTTCTGTTCACAGTTATGAACAATTGGAATTATTGTTAGAAAACAATACGATTATTATTTGGTATAAGTGTTGGTGAAGTTGTTAGAATCGGCATCGAGATAATTCTACATCTAGTTATTGTTGACCTAATTTTCAATCTACAGGATGTCTCTATGTATCTCGTGTTGTAAGATTAATGCAAAATGTCAAACAATTTGAATCATTGGTTACTCACCCAACTCAATCTTACAGATATAATACTACATAACTTTTTAGTGTCTACATTACAAAGATTTTTTTACTGATGTTAATCATTCAAATAAGACAGATCGATCTATTTACTACCAACAAGACTACAGTTAGAAATTATTTAAACGAGGTTTTTCCCAATAGGTGAATTGGAAGACGTGTAGTCCCCCGATTTGACTCCTATCGATTACTTCTTATTGGGTTATTTATAAATCTAAAGTATATTCTAATAGACCAGACAATATTTCTGATTTAAAAGTTGGGATAACGGAAGAAATTATCAAAATAACCCCTGAGGTCATACAAAATGTTGTACGAGAATTCCAAAATCACCTCGATTATTATCAAGAATGGTGGTCATTTTGAACATTTAATTTAATTTTAAAGTACATTGGAAAATGTATTCTGAATGTTATGCGTCATTATTATCTTCATTCATAGAGTGGGACAATATTTTCATACTGTAAACTGTCAATTTAAGAATAAAAAAATTGACCTGTTTCAGGTTTTTCTCACAAAGTACATAATAACGATAAAATTGAATTTATTCCATACATATGGACCGCATTGTATATTAGATGTGATTGTATGTAATAGTAGGCGAAGCTGGTAAATTTATTTAGTTTTTTTGTGTATCAGTTATTTCACACATTTTACATTAAAGGTACGCCAAAAGCACGGTTTCCGAAACTGCAAAAGTTGTCTTTGTTTGGCACCATTTGTTGAAGAATTGATACTTTGCTTCATACCCCTTACTTGAAGCATCTGACTGGTGTTGCACTTCACTATTTCAAGGTAATTATAATATTTAACCAAAAAACTTAGTTAGACAGTCGATCTCTCATTCCAAAATAAACTATCAGTGTATTTTTAGATAAAAAAATGTCTATGCAAAAATTTTTATATTCATCTTGTTTTGTCCCTCTGAAATGTAAATAGAACTTTCGATCTTTTGTACTCATTTAATTACAGAAGCGGCTATTGACCGATGATTTATCAGTTCAATACAATAAATAACTTTCATTATCTGCAAAACTGAAAGATTCAACATAACCAGGACTAATATTGGTAATAGTTTTTAAACACAAATTAAACATGCTCAATTGAATGCACAAAATTTCCAACGTATTTAATAAGAATTTTACCTGGCTCCTAGAAAATCTACGTTACGGAGCCACAAAAATGAATGGGATCCAAATACCAGACTTGGAAAGAATGTCATTCAATGGTACACGGATGGCTCAAAAGCAATAGAAGGAACTGGGATAGGAGTGTTCGGGACAGGATCCAAACACTCTGAAAGAGTGCGGAAATTCAAGGCATAAGAAAGTGCGCCCAGTTTGATATTGATAAAGGATGTAGAAGGCAAAGGATTATCATAATGTCGGATAGTCCAGCAGCCATTAAAGCACTGAGCTCTTGTGTAATTAGTTCCAAAATACCCAGGCAAACTAGGCGAGAACAATATAGTTACCTTACTGTGGATTCCAGGACACACTGGAATAAAATGAAATGGAATAGCAGATGAACTAGCAAAGAGGGGAACTGAAACACCCTTTTGTGGGCCGGAAATTTTTTGCGGAATCGGCTCCAATGTAATATTGGAAGAAATAGGTGAAGCCTAGAAAAAGAGAAGATCTGACCATTGGAAAGATCTAGTACGGTTTAGACAATCAAATCAAATCTGTTGAGATGAAATATATGCAAAAGTCAAAGCTGCGCACTAAGAGTTTAAGCAGGGATCCTAAAGAGACATTGTCACCTGAATTGAAATCTGAAGAAATTCAAAATAGTGGAGGAAGAAGAATTAAGATTCTGTGGCACAGCAATCCTAGGATACAGCACCTAGGAGGTTACTGGATAGAAGAGGGACATTTACCTAAGTTAAAGCCTGCAGATATCCTAAAATTGCTCCAGGAAAAATTACTAAGGGACGGGGAAGTGAGTAGAAGTAAGGGGGACAATATCTCTTTAAGGTCTTAGTGAATGTCACCCCAATATACATACACAAAAGATCCAATGTGCCCCCTTATTTCTTGATATTATATACAGGGTGTCCCACGACGATTAAGACAAGTAATATATCAGAATTGGGCAGTAGTAGATAATTAT
>CAJUYI010003439.1:0-23436 GCA_910591695.1 Galerucella pusilla | reverse complement strand
GTAGTCCGAGCGCAAATACAAAAATGGGTACAAAGCCAACATAGACTTCATTGGAGGAACACTCCGAAACAGGTACACAGCAAAACCTTCATAGGTGACACATGTGCAAAGCGGGCCAAAGAACTACTGAATATCAGGCGATGCCTTCTTAAGGAAATTATTGTTGCGTGGATTCGTGTAGAAACAATACTGCAATTCATAAACAATTATCATTTTTTCGTCTTCCTAAGGATCCTGAAAGGTGAGTTATTGACTTGAAAATTTCAGTAGCTGGTACATAATTTGGAACAAATCTAGAAATATTGAATATTGAAAAAAAGTCTATGAAGGTAGTAAGCAGGGACGGTTTGGAGGATTGACAGTTCCTCCAAAAATTTTCAGTGAATATCTGATTTCTTTAGAAAATATATTCACTGAAAAATTCAATGATTTATGTGTGCAGGTTGATGTAGGAATAGGAGTGAACTTGAAGACCAAGTTGTCCACTATATTTTCGCATCCTTGCCCAAACTTCCCATGGGAATACCTGCTGTCCTTATATACAAGGGTGCGAATCTATTATACACTGAAATTTGCAAATTCCTCACTAAGGACCTTTAGAAAGAATAAAGAACATCCTAAATTGAAAATCTTGAAAAATTTATAACTATTCAAGTATTTATTAATTTTTAAGAATGTACATAATACTTATTTGTTTGTTAATATTTCGTTATTTTTATTTATTTATTCAATACAACGATACAGAGTACACTCCAAATGGACTTGACCTAAATAATTGTTCATTTGTATTCGTTTTGTCCCAAGTAGATGTTAAACTGTGTTATTCCTTTTATAATGATTATATCAACACAAATGTTCATTTGCTGATCATTCTGTATTAGTTATTAAGTATTATCAGATATACGCTCGGATATACGTTATTAAAGTCGATGTTTATGACTTTTTACATTCCATTCCTCGGTTAAAACAAAATCTTTAAAAAGTTACTTAGCAATAATATAATTTATATAAATTCCCAATATTTTTCAAAACAAGAATAAAGTCAACAAATAATTTTCTAATTGCACCCGGTAAATTCCTTCACAAATGAATTCACCGTCCGTCACCTCGTATACTACCAAATGACTAGCAAAAACATGTGTCGCACATGATTTACGACTCTCCGCAAAAAATACCGGCGTTTTCCGACGATCAAAGGAGTGACCGGACTTATTGGAATATACATATAGACTTTGCTAATATCATTATTATCTTTAACCCATTATGGCAAAGGTGCATGAGCCAAACCTTTTCAAAAAAAATGTTTCCTCTTGGAAACATTAGTATTTTGAAGCTCAAGTTATTACATACTCGTTTCACACGAGTTTCTGAAGTAGGTACTTTTGGTTTTCAAGGGATTTTGCATAGTCTAAATTTACGCGAGAATCATACTTTGGCATATTTTTGTAGAAATAATGCTAATAAATGGTTAACAGAAGCTGTGAAGAGTAGTAATCTGTAGAGCTCAAATGGAAACATCCTTTTTATTAATTATTCATGAATTTCCACTTATTTACTAAATATGACGCTTATGGGAAGACTACGCACCTCTGGCCGAAGTAGAATACATGTCAAGGTCAGTAGACGAGTGACATTAGGATCTGGTGATGAATTGTTGGTATTTTCGTGGAAGAGGGATGATTTTTTTGTGAAGGGAAAGTGTAAGAGAAAATCGCACGGGCAAAGTGTCACATTTGAAATAATAAATCCATGTCTAAGAAGGCAAGACGTTCCTATACTTGTGTTATTCATTCAAGTTTAAAGATTTAAGTAGCGAGATGGAATGATTATTCTGTGGTCAGAGTGATAACCAATACATGTGAGACTCTACCCCTTGCGCAAGCTTGACGGAACTATGGTGGAGAGCCTTGGAAAGTTCTCCTCACTCAACTGAAAGTAATTTGAAAATCCAACAAATACATGAAAGGATTGGGCCTGTACGAAAATAGCATCGCCAACTATCGGATACAAATAAGATGTGAGAAGTAATGGTGATACGTGGTAAATAGCTGGAAAGACGACAACATTGCGAATGTATCGAAAAAATTTCACCTTGAATCTAGATTCACTTCAGAAGACGCTCTAAACATTGTAGCATCTAAAGTCGTTTTTGAAAGTAAGTAAGTAAGAGAAATTGACAGTGCCAGAAAGAAGTGCGGCTTTTTTAAAAGTATCACAATTCACTCATGTAAAATGTGCAAACGACATCTCCATCTAGATTGTTCGGAGAACTTCCATGAAAAGCAATAGTTCAAAAGTTGTATATATTTTTGTATGTGAATATTATTAAATCACTGCATCTGGCCAAAAGTGTGTATACGCAGACACTAGTTTTTTTTTCAGAACGTTTACTTTCGGTCCAGACGAGGGTCCAGAATTATATTTTAAATCATATATTCTGATATCAGCTCAATGAATAATCCATGAGAATTATATTTTCCCAATACCTTGGCCAGTAATGGGTTACTTGATTTCAGAAAATATTGAAGGTTGATTCAATAGAACAAATTTACATATTTAAATCTGCTTGCTATGATTGGACACAAAATATAATGGATATGGATTGGAATGAAACTCAGGAGAGCAATTGAAATGTCAATAAAATGAAATATCCAAGTAATTACCATGAGCAGATATGTGATGTACATGAAATCAGAAAGTGTCTGATGAGCAATCAAGCTTACCAGCAGTTATTAAAAGTTATATATTCAACTAGAAAACAACAATAATAAAGTTGATACATGTCAAAAACTCAATGGTTTAATTTCCATAAAAACAGAACTGACCAAATATCATTTATCCATTCCGCCCAGACTGCGAAATTCAAAAATATAGTTGACTCAATCAGAGTTGATTAAATTCACTTCAAAACTTGATTATAAAATTAAAAAATGCTAATGGATAAGACTATAATATCACCCAGCAAGCAGTCACACGCAAAACAGTAAATTTAAATTATAAGTAAAAACTAATTTCAACTTTACACAGCGATGATTTTTAATGAAATGTTCCTGTTCTCATGCCTTTTGTTGAGATTTAACCAAAGCTCACTTGGATAATTTGATATTTCCGTAACTTGATTGCTGTTATATCCACATCTAAGTAGTCGATATGAATCTAAGATTGAATACAGTAATGGCGATTACATCAGATACTTAAAGGGTTGTTCAGTTATTTCATTACATTTGAAACTTTGCAATTTATTCAACAACATCCCTGACTGATATTCTTCTTATCTTCATGGTAATCATATGTTTTATTTCCTGAATATTGGCAGGTATTGTTTCATGAACGATGTTTTTTAGGTGACCCCGCGAGGGTCTGATGCTAAAGTTACATATCATTATTTGGGATATTGTTTCCATGATGAAGAAGGGATCAATTATTCTGGTATCCATTATTCTAGCCCATATATAGTACTTAATGATATAGGGTGTGGGTTTCACGCATCCCACAGGAGCTGTTCCTTGACCAGAATCAACAATTATGCTCACTTTTCAATTGGGAAACAATTAAGAAAAGGGATCTTATCGCAAACATTAAATTACTTGGAAAATATGGATTATTTTGATTGTTTCATTTCTCCCTCATATGTTTCCAAACCCAACCTCTATCAAAATCATCATCTGATAACTTGCACTAATCTCAGTTATGTATTATTGTATGGGTGGATTTTATTTTCACGTAAAATTTCCATTGCGGATATTTGTCCTGTTCTCAAATGTGTATCGTTTACTAAGAAGACACAAACATTTGAAGATTTGTTCCCAGTTGATAAAAGATTTGGATAATTTTTTCACTGAACCAGTTTCTTTGAACTTTCAAACTAGGTCACCAACAGTAGATATTGATATGGGATTTTGTTAATTATTAAAGATACCACTTGTTTCTTGTTGACTTCTACGCATATCCTGATAATATTATTGAAAACCAATAATAATAATATGTCTTTATTCATTATCTACTTTCATAATAAAATAAAATAAGCGAAATAATGATAATGAAAAGGCGAGGTTCAGCTGTGAGGAGCTGCTTTTAAACCTAACCGGTGAAATATACACATAATAGGTTTGTTCCCGAAGCAAGTTCTTAACTGCAATGAACATATTGAGTCTGCGCATTATAAAATAAGCGTTCCAGCAGAGCAGAGTTCAGAACAAATTATAATTGTTTGGTGTTCCCGCAAGACTGGTAACTTGTTCAAAACGAGTTGGTTATTCGTTCTCTTGGTTCCAAAATAAAAAGAGAACTTTTACTTTCGCGCATGCGTTTTAATATAAATGACTCTTCTTCTTTAATAGTTCTTTTGCTTTTTGGTTATGTTATTTGTTTGATGATATCTATCAATCATTTGTGTATATTATTGTTATTGTAAAAATGGATGCTTTTTTTATTGAGAGTGAATCAGAAGTCGAATTTTCGGACATGTCCGAAGATGATAGTGAGTTGTCAGAGTTTGAAGAGGAATTATTACAGGATCGACAGCGTCCTAAAAATGAGAACTACATTGAAGAAACGATACAGCAATATAATGACACCGAATTTATTGAACATTTTAGAATTAATAAAGAGTGTGTGAATAGCATTTCAAGAAAGTTTGAAAACAGCGATCTATTTCATCCCCAAACAGGTGGAAATGACAAAATAAACGCCAAAGATCATATTATTATTTTCTTGTGGTTTGCTGGTCACCAAACCTCTTCATTTCGAGATGTAGCTGACCGGTTTAACATTTCAATTAGTAGTTTGTTCCGAGTGATCCGTCGAGTTACATACTTTTTAAGTAACATGTCTCCTCAAGTAATCAAATGGCCAACACAAGAAGAAATGCAAGAAAGTGAGCAATTTTTCAGAAATAAAGGATTTCCTGGAGCTATAGGAGCAATTGATGGTTCTCATATACGAATTGATAAGCCTGATAGAGACCCTGACTCCTACTATAACAGAAAAAAGTATTTTTCCATTCAAGTAAGTGCACATTCTAAACAATAAAATTATAATATTACGGTAGAGGAGATTTATACATATTCGAATGTTTTCTTTTCAAAAGTTGCCAGCTTTATTCTCAATTTCAAACCAAAGCATTGGACAATAAAATGAACTCAAAACTAAACATGAATATTGTTCTAGCTTCAAGCAGTATGTGATCATAAGATGGCAATAAGGAGTCTCTTCGTGGGATTTCCAGGTTCTGTGCATGATGCTAGAGTTTTTACAAGAAGTCCTCTCTCTCATAATTTAGCACAAAAGTGTGGATTTTTTTTCATTTTAGGTGATAGTGCATATGGTTGTACTAGACACTTGATTACTCCATTCAAAAATACTGGGAACTTAACTCGTCGTCAACGGCTTTTCAATACAAAATTATCTGGTTGTCGAGTTAATATTGAACATTGTTTTGGAATACTGAAACAAAAGTTCAGGCAATTATTTCATTGCAAGCTACGAAAAATTCCAGATATAGTCCATTTTATTCGAGCTTGTTGTGTACTTCATAATTTATCAATAAATGAATTGAATGATATAGTTGAAAATGAAAATAATGTTGGCCCAGAAGACATAGATCTAGAAGAAAATTTAGATGATGAATTTATGGAAATAGATGTTCCTGCAGGAAGTCAATATCGTGATTATTTATTAAGAACTTTAAATTTATAATTTGTATCATCTATTTTTTATTGAATACAAAATTAACTTTTTGAGAAGATTAAAGTTTGATTTTTCCAAGTGTACATTCAAATTAACCTAGTTTGGACACTTCAAAGTAAAAAAACAACTTTCTTAAAAAATATAATTCAAAATAAAAAATAAATATTCTTGAGAAACAACAGTATATACATTCAAATTAACCTATATAAAGTCCAGTTCAGGTACTTCAAAGTAAATAATAAATCAACTTTCTTAAAAAATATGTATCAAAATAAAAATATTCCAGAACAGTTTAAACATAATGAACACTTTCAAACTTTATTCAAGTACTCCTTTATTAATTGGTTTCTTTCTTCCATCAAAATGTTTCTCCTTTTTTGTTCATTTAGTTTTTCTCTGTCCATATCAAGTCTTTCCCGCTTTATTGCAAGTTGTTCTTTATTATATTTTAATCTATCTTGCCGTATTTGTTCCAGTACATCACTTCTATTTTTTTTTCTGATACTAGACCTGGAAGGTTTATCTTTTATTTTTTCTTCATTATTATTTTCTAAATTTGAATTGGTATTTTTCTTTTCAGGCATTGGTTTGTGTTGAAAATTTGCGTTTAATTCAATAGTATCTTCAGCTAACAAAATCTCCGGATTTATTTTTTTTTGCTTGTGAAAAATTTCATCCATTTCCTTCTCATATTTAAAATACTTTTTTCCCCTTCCTGTTTTATTATTGTTATCAACCACCTTTTTGTAGCTTCTTTCAAGGGTTTTCCACTTATTACTCACTGTTGACCCTGTCAAATTTAATCCATACTTTTCATTTAAAATTGCTGCAATAATTTCAAATAGTTTTTTTTGAGTTTTGATAGCCTTCCCTACTTTTTTGTAATGTTCCTTATAAATATGGATTAGGGCCATAGTACTTGAATCTGTCCAATGCGTATATTGTTCAGTATCAGTCCAATGATTTTGTTCTGACTGAATCTCAGTTGAATTTATGTCCACACACAAAAATTCTTCCAAATCTATAAACAACGTTGTTAAAATCTTTCAATATTCCTTTAATCTGTTCTAAACTTACCATAACTTACGGAGTCATTCATATTTAAAAAAAAAGATTCCTCAATCTTAAAAATATCTTGTCAGTGAACAGTGGATATTTATAACATAACCTTATATCAGGGTGGTCTCTGCTTATATCTTCTTTTCTTTCTCATCAAGATATTCAGCCAAGAATACTTTTCAGAACTGTTCCAGCAGGCATTTGTTTGGAACCTACTTGGTACATTATTCTGTTCACGCATGCGCATCAGATGATGTTAATAACATGTTTGGAACTCGCTTCGGGAACAAACCTAATATTATAACTCAACAAACACATTAATATATATCATAACCAAAGAAGAAACAAATAGCAAAATCGGGTTGTGGTACGTTGTCACTGTTGCCTTTCCAAAAACAGATCCTTCAAACGTTTTTTGAAATTCTTCAGGGTAAGTTCCTTGAACTCCACAGGGATGGAATTGTATAGTTTCGCAGCATTATAGGAGAAGATTCGTGTAAGGATTGTCTTAGTATACCTTGGAATTAGTAGTGTGTGTTTATTCCGTGAGGACTTTTTTTGCGATAGCAGAACTAGTTTGTTCCGTAGATAAGACGGATTACCAGTTATTAAAATTTTATGAGTGAGGGTGAGCGAGTGCATTTCTCTCAAATAATTTAATTTCAGCCATATCGAGTCCTTAAAGGACGCACTGATGTGATCATACTTGCGGATACCATAAGAAAATCGAATGCAGTTGTTTTGAATTTCTTGCAGTCGCAAAGCATCAGTTTGTAGGATGGCAGGCCCATAAATACTGTCACAATATGACAATCTAGAGAATATGAGAAATTCGCAAAGACTTAACTTCATATTTCTCGATAATAAGTCCCCATTAGGGTAGAGTTGTCTCAAAACATTGAAGGAAGTTTTGCATAGATGGCTGATATGTTTTGAATACCTCAAATCAGTGTCTAACCAGAGACCCAAATTTTTAGCTTCTTTCACGAATGGAAAAATGTCATCATTGATTCGTAGAGAAAGAGAGGCAGTCACTTCAGTTCTTTTACCTTTATGACCAAAAAGCATTACTTGAGATTTTTTCGGATTAAGTTTCAAGTTGTGGGCACAAGACACGTCGAACAGTACTTGAAGATTCCTATTTATATCGGATTCGGCGAGACTTGCCTCATGGTATTTAAACGAGCTATTAAGTTGTGTATCATCGGCATAATGGTGTATGTTACCCAACTTGATGTATTTATGGAAGTCGCAAATGTACAGTCTAAAAAGAAGTGGTCCCAGGATGGAACCTTGTGGGACTCCGAAGGGTTTTGTGAGGAAATTTGATTCATTTGCATCTAGAGCGATGTGTTGTGTCCGATTAGATAAATAACTGCTCAGTAACAATATATCTGAGAAGCCAAAACATCGGACTTTCTTACATAACATCCATGGATCAAGTGTGTCGAAAGCCTTACTATAATCAAGTAGAATGAGGCAGGTGAAGTTTCCTTCATTCAAGGATTTAAATATATCATCAGTTATTAAACTCAATGCTGTGGTAGTGCTATATTGGGCGCGAAAGCCCGATTGCACACCCGTTATCAAATTCTTTTCACTGAAAAAGTTTGTTATCTGGTCTTTAAGAGCCATTTCGAAAGCTTTTGATAAAGTAGGCAGAATACTGACGGGTCTCAAATCGGAATAATCCACGGGACCATTACACTTTGAGAGGGGACGTACTCTTGCGTGCTTCCACAGTGGGGGAAAGGTAGAGGAGGTAATGGCAAAATTGAATATGAAGGTTATATGATGAAGTAAATGGGGTACTACAACTCAATTCGCTCTTGTTGAGATGAACGATCCATTGTTACTTTCAAAAAACAACAATAATTCTAATTTATTAAAACGTCGAAGCTGTTATTTTAGGAGTCAAAAAAAAAACAGTTCTGTGAAATTTTTTTGGATTTTAACGCATGATTAGAGATTAAACAATCTGTTAACTCTATTTTACTATTCTGGATGCATAATAAGCTATAAATCATTGACCAAAAACTCTTAATTGGAAACTATACCTGTTAAAATTGGAATCCTCATCTTGACTTTGTATGGATTAGGAAATTTCAAATATCGGTAACTTCGTGGAATATAACGGCGTGTCGTTAATTTTCAATCACTTCTCATAAAATGGACCCTATGGCCATTCGAATGTCAGTAGTCCTCAAGGATTTCAAAAGGCAAAGAATATACAGGGTAGTCCTTTTGAAATAACGAAGTTTATCATTATTCTGAGAAAACGTAATAAATGACAACAATAATGGTGAAACCACCATAAAATCGGCTACATCACAAGATCCATGCACACCAAAATGTATGAAGATCATTTGAGATGTTTCCAAAATAATTGAGGAGCTCCATTTTCAAAACATACTATGTAGATTGATTTTATTAAATAATTATGAAAATATTTCACGTAGTGAGGGTTGATTCGATTAATTTTTTGATCGATGGATTTGCGTAGCCTTTTATCTATCTAATTTGTGGTGTACCCGTATACGCATAAGCTTTCAAGTGAATTAACCGATCCGTTCTCTCCCTTTTCCCATGTATACACCGTTAATGAGCCGTCGGTTGTTGATTATGATTACCAACTCCATAGTTCAGTTGCTCTACGAACATCGCTGTCAGCATTTATTTTATCCATTATAATAAAAACACTTCAAATCCCGTAGAAAAAATTTGAAATGTTTCATTAAATATGACTCCAACATGAAAAAATGCGGACAAAAAAATATTGAGTGTTAAATCAACAGCATGAGAATATTGTTTATCTAATTCCGCTATCAAATGTGACACTTTACGTCACTCCTTGACGTTAGGTAACGTCACATTTTTCATAACCTTCATATATCTGTTATGAAAAGTAGTTATGTAAAAACTTTACGTAACTGTTTACGTTTCAACATAGAGATACCACATGAGTTTCAAAGAATAATTTATTAATTAAGTAGGTACTGTCAAAACTGACAATTATTTAATTATTTAAACTGTACAATTAACCCATTATTTTATTTCAATAGTATTTTGAGATTTATAAACATTGAAAACATTATTCAGGACACAGTTATTTAAAGTAAGTCAGTTTTCTGGGTGAATACATCATAGTAACAATACTTCTATGATTGATTCCTCTTCAATATTATCATTTTAATTGAAGATTTTATTGAATATTATGAAAGCGCGGAACTAGATAAAACGTTGTACGTGAACACGTTATGAAGAGAGCGACATTGTTCAACACGCGTAATTTGCAGAACTCGCTGGCGCTCGTTTTGGCAAATATTACGCTTGTTGAACAATATCGCTCTTTTCATAACTAATTACGTAAATATCTATTCCATAGTGTATCACTTATTTTTACAAATCCCAATATAATCAAGATATATAATATAATATATTCTGCTGCTAATTGATTTTTCTTTTTTTTTTTTTCAATTTTATGTATGCCATATAATCTGACAGCTCCACAGTGCTCATCTGTATACAAGTAATACTTTAAATGAAAGTGGTGGAGTGGAAAGGTTTAATTTATTATAAAATGGAAGCTTGTATAATGCATATTCGCCTAAGCGCTTTCACCCGTTAAGGAATCTCCAGAGACTTTGAAATGTCTTTAAAAAAAAATTGAAAAAATCGTAAAACATTCATTCAAAGAAAGATGAGTTCTAGAGAAAACATTTTTCTCATTTCAATATTACTCAGTCGTTCCAAAAAATGTGCATCAAGAATTTCATATCTAACATTGTGTCTATTGGAGACACACACATCACATTCTATTGAAGGTACATTTTACTATATCACATACCTAGCGGAGAAGTGGATCATTACCGACCTCGCCAACAGCCATGTCTGGAATGATCTTTTCTGCGTTGTATGTATACTATTTTTTTGATGGCTTTATTATAATTAACAACTTTTTGAAAACGTCAATTTTCAGAAAAATTGTTATCAGCTATATAATATATCACGTATATTGATAATTTGCGATACTTTTGTCATAGATGCTTTGTTGCGATCCTTAAAGCGACATGCTTGAGGAACTTATTAAAATGTATCAATGTTAGAGGTTTGTTCAGTAAGATAATTTTTTATGCATATAAATATTTTGAGCAGTATCATCCTCCATCGATTGGTCGAATAATCGAATAATTATATTTGTTTCCAAATCTTGGAATCGACATTTTCTCTCACTGTCAGCTTGAAAAGTTTACTTGTTCACAGAAAATATTTATGAATTACCTCGAAAACGCTAAGATATAAACGATAAGAGCCCAAGGGGATTTTTTTT
This sequence comes from Galerucella pusilla, assembly GCA_910591695.1. Classification (NCBI taxonomy): domain Eukaryota; kingdom Metazoa; phylum Arthropoda; class Insecta; order Coleoptera; family Chrysomelidae; genus Galerucella; species Galerucella pusilla. The sequence goes on along the minus strand of CAJUYI010003439.1, from coordinate 12,359 downwards.
TTTCCATTTTGGGAGCCGTTCAGATGCCGGGAGCACTGCAGCCTATTGGCTTATTGTACTCTGCTCCCATATTTAGTCCACCCATCCAGTTATCCCCGTACCTTCGAGTAGACGGTATAGGTCCATTGGATGTGTGCCATATACTTCAGGTGGCACATTGGCCTCTCCAAAGATTGCCCGTCTCCTCGAGTGCAGTGCCTCACAGTCGGACAAGATATGGGTCACGGTCTCGTTCTCAATGCCACATAGTCTGCAGCTGAGGTCCCCGTTATATAACCCTATTTTATGCAGGTGATCTTTTAACGGGGTATGACCTGTTAGATAACCTGCAATAATTCTTAGCTTATTCCTGCTGATATTCAGTAGTTCTTTGGCCCGCTTTGCACATGTGTCACCTATGAAGGTTTTGCTGTGTACCTGTTTCGGAGTGTTCCTCCAATGAAGTCTATGTTGGCTTTGTACCCATTTTTGTTTTTGCGCTCGGACTACCCAAGGGGTTCTTATCAGTGTAATTGATTGCTAATTGACTATTTTTGAACACGCGACTAAAAATACACAATTTTAATATGTTTAAATGTCAAATAAAAAATTATCAATAGTAGTATCATTGATAATAAACGAGATGATTTCACGAAAATCGACAAGCTTGTTCTTTGGCAACAGCCCGAAGCCTTTGCTTCAGCCATACCTGGGCAACGAGATTGAGAAATTTGTCATGAAATTATGAGGCATTATGAGTCTGAGTCTGAGGAATATTCGGCGAAGACAAAAATATTTTAACTCCCCACAACGAAACATTTATTCTCCAAAAGTACAGCTAGTGAAAGCACACCCATTAAAATTCAACAATAGATTTATTGCCGTTCTCTACTATAGAAGATCTGTCGGGAGACACACAATTTACTAGTTAGTGAACTATAGTATACTGAGTAGTTATTTGATGAAAAAGTTGAATTGATTTGTAAGTTGTGTTTTGATGTGGAATTCCAGATTGAAATATCTAACTACGTTCCCCTGAATGAACTTCCACAAGATCTATTACAACGTCTAATATTTTTATGATCTTGCTGTAATATTCCTAATCTGAATCCAATTATTTTCATCAACAAAATCTTGATTGTGATGCTCCCATAATTTTGAAAAATTCATGGCTTGTTACAATCTCTCAATATTTAATTGATAAGTAATGATGAAGAGTTCTGTTATTTTTTTGGAAAAAGATTCTGCTATTTTTTCATTGAAGACTATTCAACCCACACAATTTTCATGAAAAAATACGTCAAAAAGCATATTAAGGTGGACACAAAAAGTGCTTATATATAGACGTTATAACTTTAGCCCCTTCCCCATTATGGATCCGATTTCTTGAATAAAATAACCTATACATCATTGCCTACACGGTTTATCTACCTATGTTGGGCGTCCTTAGGTGGCGGATTGAAGAACGGCCATAAACTCTCGTCTTTGTGGAAGGGGATCTGTTGACTGAGACTAAAAGCCTTCTCCAGAGCAGCTTGAATGGTTAGTATATGAGTAAAACAGGGTGAGTGAGGAACGTAAACTCCGGTAAATCCTGTTGAATAATCTGCCATCGACCAACTTGTGGCACAAACAGTGAACTGCTGGGTATTACAACGACACTTCCAGTGATTGAGGATATGCAGTACTATCTGGAATACGTGTCATTATAAAAACTACCCAATCCCACGGTATAGTACGCGCCCAAAGAATGAGAGAAATGAAAAGGGATGGAAAGAAACTTATCGACGACAAATTCGGGAAAACTCCCCAATTAAAAGACCACTTCACTATAACCAACATGCCTATCAATCAGGAAAATCTTCTGAAATAGCATTACATCAAATGTTGTCGAAAATCGAGGACGCACTAGGAAATCACTCTCGGTGTGATGATAACAAATGAGCGTTGGATCATACCTCCCCCAATTCCATGATGGGTGTTGTTGCACATGTCGGTGAAGCTATTGATCCCGATGCCCAATGCTGGAATAACCACCCAGATCACCCGATTCTACCTCTCCAGACTTTTTTATTCGATTATCTGAAAACCAAAATTCATGCCACTCAGTTAGCATCTATCAATGATTCATGTCAGCAAATTATCCAAGGATGTCGACAAATAACCCTAGAAATGTCAAAAAATGTTAGGTAGAACTTCATTTGAGGCTCCATTGTATCATTGGTAGTCAATAATTTATTATTTTTTTCCTGATTTGTTACGAATTGAAATGGAATTCTCCGTAACTCCCAACTGACTGACTTTTCACTTATCTCTTATACATTTTTTCAATCCTCTTGTAGAAGAGAATCCAATAATGTAAAAATGTATATTGGGTTCAATTCAAAAGATTGGTGGGCGTGACCATAGGTGAGGTAATTTAAGTTAAACATATATGATCCCTCTTTACATGACTTTTGACGTGTTTTTTTTTTCATTTTTCTATAAAAGTGACGCTTTCAGAATTATGTGGAGTGGATGGTTATTATTAAAATACTTCGTAATATGAACGGAGTTTTTGGAAAAGTATATCTATTGTTTAATTCGTTAAGAACAGTTTTTTAATTTGTGAACATTACTTCCAACACTCGTAAAAGAATTTATATCATGGTTTTTGATTATCCAAGTAAATCCACTAATCTTACATTATCTAAATGTATTCAATAATTCTAAGTAAAAGCTGTATGTTCAGCAGTACTGAGTGCGCGCTCATATTTCAATATCCTCAGTTTATTTATAAAATAATCAAAACAAAGTTTTGGATTCAAGGAAAGAAACAGTTGATGAAGATAAACGATGGGTTTCATCCTCTAACTAATCTATTCAGTCATCATATTGTATAGAAATATCATCATAACTAACGATAAAGAAAATATTGATCTCTATTGCAGTGAGTAGTACATCTTGAAACCGATATGTATCAATAAATATCATGACATTGTCAATCGGTAATGATTTCACATGATAAAAATGCACTTATCAAAATAATGCGATAACGAGAAAAATACGCGAAGTCGATACTAACTTCATATCTGAACATGTGTACAGGAGTTAGATATTGGGAGGAGAATGAGAAATTGGTGAAACTGATATTTTTACTTTTTCTTTCGGTGATTTAACCCAGTTGTTTGACATGGAATGAAAAATAAGTTAACTATGAATTGTGGTGGATTCTTTCAACGTTTCATGATGGAGAAATAAATTTGAGAAACATGATTGCTCGTGCAGCACGTGATAAAATTGGTTATAAAAAGTTTTCAAACTCATTAATGTAAACGACTGTTTAGCTTCTGGTGAGGACATTCCTCCACAGTTTTTTCTTCTCATTTTCCTTTGTGTCAACTGATTGAAATAATTTTTGTACAAATTATGTTTTATATTTGGGTGGGAAATTATCTTATTATTTTATACCAAGTTTATTTTAAAAAAATTTGTAAAAACGGGGAATAACTCACTGTTAGTTGCACAATAGGTGTACATTTAATTATTTTGAAAAAATGAGAAACAAAATTACTTCAAATATTCAAAATGCTCACCGTTCACTTGCTGACAATATACCAACCTATTAATAAATTCTTTAGTTACTCTTTCCAAGACGTATTAGTATTAGTTCACATTCATCAATAATTCTTTATCTCAATTCCTGTGGGTTTGTTGGTCATCTAACGTAAACACGTGATTTTAGATAACCCCAAAGAAAAAATCTGACGGGCTAAGATCCGGAGAACGAGCAGGCCACTCTATGAATCCTCTACGTCCAATCCATCGACTTGGAAAATTCGAGTCCAGAAAATCCCCAACCCGTCTATCATAGTGGTGAGCTACTCCATCTTGTTGAAACCAAACATTTTGTGGTAATTGCCCATTCTGTTGAAGTGCATGTATGTAGCGACCGTTTATTGAGAGGATAAGTTGGAAATTTAAAGTCTCAAAAATTTTTGGTTTGATGATTGAGTAAACTGGGACACCAATATGTAACGTTCAGTGTCAGGTTTCACCTACATATCCATTATTTTTCTAGAATCTTCGCTTTTTTTCACAATGGAACAGAATTTCCGGTCAAATTTTACCTGTCCATATAGTGAGTGTTGTTCACCTACAGTGGATACAGCTGCCCCATTGTCAGTTTGGCTTCATCAACGTGGTCTTCACACGAATAAACGATCTGCTTGATTCACTTGCAGATAGTCTACCTTCCCCTTTTGGTTGATTCTTGTACTTGTTAAGGTACGTTTTGACGATTTCTCGACGAAAGTCTAGTTGAGTTATTTTGTTGCCAGACTTTTCAAACAGGAACCAGGCATTTTGAATTGCGGCATCGACTATTCATGTGGAAAGACATCATCACCATTTTTTTCCACGAAGGCTAATCCTTCAGCGTGCAATATTTTTATCCATGAGATCAGTTCGACCAATGAATGCATCATATTTGGAGATCCAGTTCGGTCTTGCTACTTGAACAATAATTTTTCTCCTTTGCTGAATACACTAGCAAGTGGAGATACCCCATATTTAATTGAAGCTGCAGAAACTACGTTATTATCAATCCAACGCGTGAGCAAAATACCGTTGGTTCAATCCAGACAGGAATCAAAGTCACCACGTTGTCTTTTACTCATATTTTGGTCACTAAACGGTCTCTCCTCATTGTATCCATTACTAGTTGATTGTCAAGATCTCCATAAGTGTTCCAGTAGCTTTTCTTCTCAGGTGATTGACATTATCTCGATAGAATCAGAATAGCAATAAAACATTTCATTTCATCCAGAGTAAATTGAGGACACGACATGCTTTCAAATTGCGCGTACCTATTCGTACGATTCTTCTACCAGTAAAGATATTACGCCTTTGTCTATTGATTACTCAACCATTTCTGTTGGGGTTCATGTTTTGAAATTTCCATGATCAAAACAACTGAAATTCTTCTTTCTACCAGATCGCCTTCGATCCATCCAATGTCCTCATAAGTAACTTTTTCCATTTCTGGTTCAACATCTTTATCATGTGAAACAAGCTGAACTGGAGCATTCAATTGATTCCGGGATAAATTATTAATGAGTCCACCTTTGTCTTCCTCGCCGGGATCCTCGTCTGTGATCGCACCCTCGTTCGGATGTTCAATATAAATTTGGTCGACATCTAAATCATCGTTATACGCGATTTGAAAAGCTTCTTCGAGAGTTAGCCCATCGCTAGAAAAAAGAAGCGAAATGTGAAAAAGTAGTCCACCGCAAGGACATCGGGTTCCAAAACTTCATACTTTCAGACTTTTTTTGTAAACTCTCGTTATTCTGTCGCCGTCACTTTGATAATAATAGTTATAAATATGTATTTACCTTGTCCTTCAAGTATTTTTGGTCTGGTGCACGACATTTTTTTTTAAACTGAAGCAAAATATTTACCTAAACACATGAATTTCTTAGAAACTGTCAAACATTCCACAAAAAATATTGGGTCTGCCTACTTGATAATTAAAAATCTAGATTCCTATTGGTCAACTTTTCAACATGAAAACATGAAAACATGAAAACATGAAAACATGAAAACATGAAAACCAGTGTTATGATGAGTATCATTATGGAACTGAATATTGGCAATTAATTAACAACTTATAGTGAAGGAGTGGAAGAAAATAATAAACATTCGACTTTTCAGTAACGCCGTATAATAATAAATGGATAATCCAAAATTATCATTGAACCTAGTAATTGATTGCTTATGTGATACGATATATGTGAAACGATCTCTCACAATTAGAGCGCAAAGGATCAGAAATTTCAAATATGTACCCATATCCACTTATTAACATGTAATTATTTTTAGACCAGTGCCGAAGCCTTCAAAAACAGTAAGAAGTGAAAAAAAATAATAGTAGGATAAAACCCATTAGAAAAGGAGGGGAATATGATATAATTGAGTAAAAAAATAAATTACGGGCGATCCGAGTTCGGGAAGTGGAAGGGGGTGGGTTTTTAAGGGTAAAAAATGGTTTATCTCGATTTCCGGCAAAACTATAAGTCCTACGAAAAAAAGTTAAATGGCAAAGTTGTGAGTAAATAAAAAGCTCTACAACTTTTGTATTCACAATTTTTACACATAACCTCAAAATGTATGTGAAAAACTCAAATAACCAAGTTTTTGGTTTTTTATTTTTATCTTTTTCAAAAAAAATTTTTTTTACGAAATTTTGTGGAAACTTACCTTATTATGTCCCAAATACACTGTAATTTATTTGATTTGAAATATACTTTTTTTTCACCCTATTTTGACTTAATATCAAAAAAGCACCCTAATTTTCAATCGAAAATTCTCGCGTCAAAATATCAGCTTTTTTCAAAAAGTCGCTGGGCTTTTTGTTCGTTGAAATCTCTATTTTCTGATAGTCTGAAAAAAAATATACATCTTCATGGTAAATGTTCTCAGAAAATGCAAAAAATCAAAAAAATTCAAATTCGAAGTTTTTTTTTAATCGCCATGTACAATTTTGAGCTATTTATCAAAATTCACACTTACTCAAAAAACGTAAGATTCCATGTTACATTGATAAACGAAAAAATTGCAAATCGAAATACACTAAAATAACGTAACCTAAAAAATGGATTACAATTAATCAAGTCTATTTATAAATGTAAAAATGAAAAAATTACACTGAGTCAATCAAGGTTCCAAAGAAATCTATTGGCAAAAATTAAATCACCCTTCATTTTGGCAAACCTCTCACCCACTAAAGGAGCAGCAGAACAGAATTGTTACAGGGCATATTATCAGCTTCAAACTTGGTTAGGCAACGAATTGACAACAACAGATAGAAGCTGGAAGAAACATCAACGTGGCATTATGACCAAATTTACAGAAAAGGATTTAATTCCGGAAGTTTTGCTCAAAGCTATTTGCTGTCGCTGTGAAGCTGGGTGTAACAGTTGGAATGTGGCTGCCGAAAACATGGTTTAAAATTCACAAATTTATGTAAAAATTGTCATGGTTCTGAAAATTGCTTCAATATGGAAGAAAAAACCAACGAAGAAGTAAATGATTCAGATGAAATTGTGGATGAAGAACCAATGCAGATTGGAAATAACATTGGAGACGAAAAAGGTGATGGTCTTGAAGATTTCGAAAATCAACTTGAGTTGGAAAGGTTTGTCAAGTCTAACGATGAAGAAATGCCATCAAAGAAACAAAAATTAACGGATAGGTGATTAGAATTCAAAATAGTGTATTCATAAATGTCAAGATTAACGTTTTTAAAATCATTATAATGTATTCAAAGTGAACTATCTAAATTCAATAGTAAGATTTACATGTATATTCACATTTTATGAGATTTTCTATGACATGAATGTAATTCGAATTTAGTGGATAAACTTTTTAACTCGACTAAATTGCAGCAGTCACATTTTTTCGATGAAATTGTACATAGTGATTAAAAAAAACTTCGAATTCGAGTTTTTTTAATTTTTAGCATTTTCTGAGAACATTTACCATGGAGATGTATATTTTTTTTCAGACTATCAGAAAGTAGAGATTTCATCGAACAAAAAGCCCACCGACTTTTTAAAAAAAGCTGATATTTTGACGCGAGAATTTTCGATTGAAAATTAGGGTGCTTTTTTGATATTGAGTCAAAATAGGGTGAAAAAAAAAGTATTTCAAATCAAATAAATTACAGTGTATTTGGGACATAATAAGGTAAGTTTCCACAAAATTTCGTAAAAAAGATACTTTTTTTGGAAAAGAAAAATAAAAAACCAAAAACTTGGTTATTTGAGTTTTTCACATAAATTTTAAGGTTATGTGTGAAAATTGTGAATACAAAAGTTGTAGAGCTTTTTATTGCCATTTAACTTTTTTCCGTAGGACTTGTAGTTTTGCCAGAAATCGAGATAAACCATTTTTTACCCTTAAAAACTCACCCCCTCCCACTCCCCGAACTCGGATCGCCCGTAATTTATTTTTCTTCAATTATATCATATTCCCCTCCTTCTCTAATGGGTTTCATCCTACTATTTTTTTTTTCAAAAATTATCGACCCTGGTCTATTTACCAGTTTCTTTCCGTATTTACCCGTAGTCTATGGATTCAACTAGGAACTACATAAGAATTTCAGATCCATGACGTAATAATGAGCGCGAGCGGATATCCCAATTATTAAAGACGATGTGATGACGCTGGCTACGAGGTGTTATAAGCACTATACATTGAAGTCTATACAACACGATTATCACTACAGGCGGAGAAAACTTCTCTATTCGAGGGTACGGGTTTCTGCATAGCAAATTAGTTATATAGCTTCTATCAAACAAAGCAAACTTTCTTGTAACTAGAAAAATGTGTACATATTAACCAAGAATCTACATAGTTAACATTCTGAGCGGAATAAGAGGAAAAGTGGGATAATTTTGCGAGCTTAATTATCAAATTACGAATGTTTATTCAATCAATCGAGTGAAGAGGCTTTTCACATCAATTAAAATATAATCTCATTGAACTGAGATACTAATTGGGAATTGGTTTTGAATTTGGCACAAATTATCGAAATATCACGAGACTTGAGACGCTTATCAACTTATTCTCTGAATTCCAAGTACAATAATTTGGAAGGGAATATAGGATAGTAGGTAATGCAAATTGCGAAATGAAGCAGGAACAAAAATAAACCCTTCCATTGGAGCTTAGAATTTGTTTTATAGCTGAAGTGGCAGAGGCATTTGCATTTTCAGTGGCAGTGGAAAGATAGAAACGGTGTGCAGTGGATTGAGTGAACCTTTAACTGCCAGCAATACCACTCAAAACTGAAGTTAATAAAAAAAACAGATACGGATGTGTGGCGACGAGAGTTTTCTTTCAAGTGTTGCATGTAACAACAACTTTTCACCATTTTCGAAGATTGTTGTCGCAACAAACATTATTTTCCATAATCGTTGATCTGCTCCACTGTTATGAGAAAAAGCCAGTCCAAATTCTCAAATTCGGGGTGAATTTATTAGTCATAGTCCAAATAAACTGAAATTAAACCATATCATCAGGTGAAAATGTTTGAAATTTGGCTTTAATTTAGAAAATATCGATCCAATTTTTGTGATTTAAAGTGGCTGAATTCAACTCGTCTTTGTTCCAGTCCAAGTATTTTCACTGTTCCCCACAATCCATGTAATCTGTACTAGGTCAATTGCATTTTTCGTTTATTTTCACTTCATTTTTGGAGTACTATTAAAACGAATTGAATCCATTGGTCCAGGTGGCAAGTATACCAATATTTGCGTACCTGGTAAGCATACCAGCTTTGTGAATGGCCAAGACAAACTTGAGAAGCAAGACGCTCACGCGATGTGTATAAATTGAAATTAAACCACTTATACCCGCTTACACTTATCCAGGCTTAGAAAATTAAGCTTCTTCTGTATGTTCCTTGTGGTATATTATTCATTCTTTTTTTAATTTCTTGGGAAATTAAACCACAAGCTTTCAAAAGCATCCACCTACCCCACAAAAATATTGCAATATGCACAGACTCCCTTTCCTCCATTCAGTCAATCAAGTCAATCTTCACTGACCACCCAATTGTCCAGAATATACACGACATCTATCAAACTCTCGTTGCTCAAAATATAACAGTCTCTCTCATCCGGCTTCCATCTCACATCGGCATTGATGGTAACGAAACTGCGGACCGCCACGCGAAAGATGCTACCACTAATAAGGACTCAACACACATTGTCCAACTCGCAAACGACCTGAAGATCCACTTCAAAAACGCTACACAAGATTCTTGGCGACACCTGTGGCGCAATAGTACGACAGCATTTCATGATATCCATCCATCCACTTCTCCTTTCTCCCTGAACTTCTTAACCCGGAGAGAGGCTACTACAATCAGAAGAATCCGAATCAGTCATACCAAACTCTCACACGGATATCTGATGTCTTCAGGAAATCGTCCCGTTTGCCATAGCTGTAACGATATTGTGACCGTTAAGCACATACTGACGGACTGCAAACAATTTGCTGCTATATACAAACAACTTGATCTTAGGCCCAACCTCAAGGAAATGCTTCACTGCCCTACCGAAATCAAGAAAGTCTTACAGTTCCTGAAAGCTACCAATCTATACTGTAAAATCTAATTTAAATATTTGTAAAAATTATGTAAATATTTGTATTTATTTTTTCTGTGCCAATGACCAGCGCTGTCGAGGCACGTTAAGCAAAAATAAAAAAAAAATAAAAAACCACAATATTTTTAAATTCTTTATTTCAACGTTTCGGTAGCGTTCCAGCTACCGTTGTCAAGAAAAAGTAAGTAGAAATGAATTTTTATCCCTAACTGACACAACAAAAAAAATTTGACAACTAGACAATCAAAAATTATTTTGAAGTTTAAGACTGCAAAATTTTGTTATCAAACTAAGCTTATTCCGTGGCTTGTTATTGAGCAGTAGATATGAAACTGTGCGTTTGTATGTGTTCTGATAGTCCGGTATGTTATTAATTTGAACATTCGTGTCAATTGTGACATTAGAACTAGTGCTAACCCTTATTTTTTATGTTGGTGTATATTGAATTTAACTGATTTAGCGAAATATGATTGATTCAGAAGAAAATCTTGAGATTCTTGATACAAAACTAGAAATATTATCAACTAATTTGATTGAAAAGTTTGCGGAAATGTTTTGAATGTTATATTCTTCCTAATTTTTCCTCCACAACCTCTACACTTTATCACGTCCGTCTTTTTGCATTATATTAATATCTTTATATCATCAACCCAAATTCAGGCAGAGCATGAATGTAAGTTTTCTAATTATAGTATGTTTCTTATCGTCTGACAGCCCGCGAAAAGGTCACAGATGCTAGTCAGGTAGTAAGCCATAAGCGTCACCGTTCATCTGAGGAATTTATTTACTATTTAATTTTATACATGATCTGATATATGAAGGTAATATGAATCTAAATTCGGTTAGTTAAAACAACTTGATAATTTATAAGAAACATTACAATAGGGTCCTACTAGGGATTGTCCTAATGACTACTTAGAAATTTTGCAGGTATATACGGTGAAACTTGGTCTCGCCCAAATTTGTATAATTTGTTTTGCTCAGAGTCGCTTACGTTCCATAAATGTTAACTGTGTTGTGAAAAATGTCTTCAAGTTTCACCCCAGTAAAGTGTAAGAGCGTGCTTAGCTTACAAACGAAGACTGTAGTGTTAAATGTGCATGATGCTGTTGTATATCAAATGCCGGCTGTTACTGTTAGAAATATAGTTTCGACATGTTCCAATATGACAGGAGTTAGTGAATCTACTATTTACAGGCTCCTAAGGGAGAGGAAAAATGGAAATATATCTCCACCTAAAAAGTCAACTGGAAGAAAACCACTTGACCTTGATGAACATATGCAAAATACAATAAGACGAAAAGTACACGAATTGTATTTTGAAAAAGAGATCCAACCAACCCTCGACATAATTCTAAGAATGGTAAAGGAGGACGAGAATTTGCCTGACATAGGGCGAAAAACTTTGTGGAAAATATTACACAAATTAAATTTTACTTGGGAGACAGTGCTTCGTTTGCCGCCATACCATTGTGAATTAAATGCGATAGAGTTAATATGGGCCCAAATGAAAGGTTATGTAGCTAGACATAATAAAACATTTGAAATGAAAGATGTTCGTGAACTAATGAAGTACTCATTGACAACAATAATTGAAGAGAACTGGAGAGATGCTGTGAATCATGTAATTAAAGAGGAAGAGAAAATGTGGGTTTAAGATAACCTCATAGAACAAACTATAGAACCGATAGCGATCTCTCTCGACGAGTCTTCGGATGATTCTTGTATGGCCAGCGAAGAGGATGATACTATAGATTGAATTTTATATTTCCTATAAATTGTATGTTTACTTTACTTGACATACATAATTTCATTGTCAATAAATTTGAATTATGAAAATTAAACTATATTTTCTTTAATTAATTTAATTTAATAAAAATGAAAATGTAACTTGTTAATAGGCCTGAACGAATGAATTTTATTTCAACTGTGATGTCGACAGAATCTAATTAAATAAGCAAAATAGACTAATATCGTAATCTTCGCCACTGCCGCAATATTTATCGTTTATCTGGCATTGTTCAGTTTTATTACCATATTGTATTTTGAGCTGAAACAGGGATGTATAGATAACCAATACAGACACCAAATTGTTTTGCATTAGAATTTTAGTATTTACTTGTAAAATTCTTAGGATCACTCTGTAAAAGATAAATTTCTATTTGAATATTCAATGAGGCTACTACTACTACTACTACTAAATGTGCAGGCGAGCCTTGTCCTGGA
>CAJUYI010003438.1:0-23449 GCA_910591695.1 Galerucella pusilla | reverse complement strand
TTGTTAGGCCCAGGGTCGGGCCCGGGCCGCAGAAAGGAGCTGCCGCCACTTAAGCGTTAAGTAACTCTCCTCAAGAAAAGTAAACTTTTCGTTGTAAATGGCAAGAAAAAAAGCCTACTTTTCAATGTGATTGTAGAAAAAAAGTTTTCATTAATTAAAATGAAGAAAAGATAGCGAAAGAGAGAAAAGCTCAGAGAAAAAAACTAAGCGAATCACTGTCGATTGTCAAATCACAAATGCATAACATCAGTCACCACAATCAGCTGATAGAGTTCATGAAATAACCTTTTTGGTGTGCGTCATCGTTTGTTAATGTTCTTCTAACACATCACGTTGGAAGAAATGAAAAAAAGGTAGGTCTGTGATTAATCCCAATCAAAATATCACAATAACGAACCGTTTAATGTATTATAAACGTTAACTCTAATATTTTACTTTGATTAGTTGATGTTTAGATTACGCGCAAGCGCAACCTATAATAGTTTGGCAAGTTTATCTGAAGCTATGCGGCATCGGTAAGAGGCACATTATAAAATTAACGTTTAATCATATTTTTAATATTGTTATTAATAAAAAGACCCATTATAATTATTATAACTACATAGTTAGCACTTCAGTTTTTTCATAGTTAAACGTGGCAATGTCGAATGTTTTCGACTGCATTCCTTTCACGGTTTCAGATAAACTTGCCAAAGTATACCAATCGGGAGAAATTACATCGATAAAAATAGGATGCAGACGTACCTTTAGTAGACGTACATATTGCCGCTACGAAAGGTACGCCTGCATCCTATTTTGAATAATTGATAGGTTGCGCTTCTAACAAGACCAGAAGCACACAATTTGTAGAAATAATTTAGTTTAAATAACAATAAAACAACAAGTAAAACATCAAAGGTATGGTTTATATAAAAAAAAAATATTGTGCTAGGTGATGTATAAAAATCGGGATTTATGATTCATGCAACAAATAAAGCATTTTTAACGAGGCCACCCACAGTTTTGTCGAAACTGATAATTTAATACCACACATTTAAAAAAAAACTACCACAAAATGATCTCTTTCTTTATGCTTTTATTTCCCTGGAAATATTTGCCAAATTATCAAGTTACATAATTTATATTGGAACAGGTAGGTGGTAGGTATCTACCAAAGGTCACAACGGCTGCGAGGGTACGACAAGTCTTGTCTGGGCCAGTAAAACGTAAATTTGCACGAAACAGGGTCGACGTCGACGACGTCGAGGTTATATTGTAAACTTGCACGGTCTAAGAATATTAATTGGGAAAACTCAGTTTTTTTCAACTTTTATAATATACAGATTGCGAAAATTTTATTCGCAACATACGATTTACACAAGTGCGACAAGGAAAATATTAGAAAAACTACTTGAAAGAGAGAGAAGAATAATTGTGCGCAGTCAGCGATGGGCGTGTGTTCAGTGCATCCCTATTTTAACCGCTGTTGCCAAATGTACTTATCTGTAAAAGTTATTTCCAATTTTTGTCAGCAACAATGTTAAATACCAATAATTGTGAATATTTTATTGATTGCAGATTGTAATTTGTTCAAATTTTTCCTTGAACCATATTATTCTATTCTTACTTGTGTTGATTTTTTATTTTTTTTTTATTTAGAAATAAACTGCATCAACCGCCTTGGGTTATTAGCAGTGGTACAGTATGGTTTGTTAAATAATCATCTACATAACATATTATTAAGATTTTCTCATAAATGTCAATGTCCTTCAGAAATTAAGATTATCCACGTTACAGTGATCATTCAATAACAAGTCTATGGAGCACGGAAAATTACACATTTTACGATTTATTTCAAAAACCGGACACTGCACTAATACATGTTCAACACTTATTTGTACATCACATGTCATGCACATAGGTGGATCTTCCCTTTTAAGAAGATACTCGTGAGTGAAACGTGTATGACCCAGACGTATTCGTGTCAAAATGGTCTGTGTTCTTCTTTTAGTGGACAATGTTCTCCAAGGTGTTATACTTTGCTTGACTTTTCTCAGTTTGCTGCTTGAACTTAACCACATATTATGCCAATGTTGATGCACTTTTTCCTTAATGAGGCTCTTCAGATCTGATTTGGTGATTCTGTTCTCTGCAAATGGAAGGGATGAATTTTCTGATGTTTGCTTGGCAACCTTATCAGCGCTTTCGTTACCGCGTATTCCTGTATGTGATGGGACCCAAAGGAGAGATACCGTTTTATGACTGCTATTAAGTTCAGCAATCTGTTTGTTGATTTGGACAAGGAGTTCATTGGTGTGATACAGTTTCCCCATACTAACTGCTGCACTGAGTGAGTCTGTGACCAAAAGAAAATTTCCAGTTGACTGATTTTTGCATATATGTAATGCCTTGTGAATTGCATATAGTTCTGCAGAATATATACTGAATGCTTCTGGTAGTCTAAGTCCAATTATCTCGGAATTCGTAACAACAGCGCATGAGGTGCCATTTTCCATCTTTGATCCATCTGTGTAAATTATGTTATAGTCGTGATATTGCGAAATAACATCTTTGAAGCTGTTTGTGATAACTTGTGTAGGTACTTCGTATTTGTTAAACTTTGTAAGTCGGGTATCGATATTAGGTGCAACAGATAGCCATAGGGGAACATCATTAGAAGTGGGGAAGAATTTTGTTGGAAGAGAGAAACGGAGCTTTTGGCAGATTCTGTTTATTCGTTCGTAGAAAGGTACTGGGAGATGGGGGTGGTTATTATAAAGAGAATTGAATCTATCTGATACAACATATTTTTTGGACGGATGGACTCCACACGAAATTACATTTGCAGCTGGAACTGAACACACGCCCAACGCTGAGGGCAAATATTATTCTTCTCTTTCTTTCAAGTGGTTTTTCTCATATTTTCCTTGTCGTATTTGTGTAAATCGTGTGTCTCGAATAGACTTTTCGCTGAATATTAGTATCACATTTATTTTCAATATTTGGCTCAATAGGTCAGAGGCCAAATGTATAAAATGTAAAAGGTGCGGATATTAAGTATTTTTCCCTCTCCTATGAAACTTTGTTATTTAAGACAAAGATGGAAAATCTTCTAGTCCGTCAATTTTCATTTTAATTCTACGTGCCACTCCTTTTACCCACTACCCCTGTGCAATGAAAAGGAACGATAATAAAGTTAATCATTAATTACATTGTTTTAAGAACCCACGACGAATGTTATACCTCGCTTTCTCTTGCGATATCAAAATGGACAGTACTTAAACCAGCCTGTTGGGAAAACTCGATTTCTACAAATCCAAGTAAAAGCTAATGGAAATCTGCAGCCATTGTGGAAACTTATGTAGCAGAGAGCAACAACAATAAAAAGGAAGCTGCGAATAAAATTCTTTACAATATAACGAAGCCAAAAGTCTCCTGTAGTACTTCAAGAGTAACAGAAAAACTTGGTTAGAGATGGAGAAATTATTGAGTCATGTTGCATTTTCTAGAAGTAGTTAATTTATTGACGCTCCTCGTATATCATTTGGCGAGTAAGAACAATAGTTATATTTTTGGTCACTACGAGTCGCCAAGCGTCCAAGCTCCCAACCCTGTCGGTGTGCTTCAACGGTTTTTTATGTAGATAGATAGAGAGGTTAGTTTTTAAGTGCACGTATTTCAAGTTGTAAAATGTAGAATTAAGTTAAATAATTATTGTTCACTATCACAATAAATTAATGTTTTAATCTCATGTTATTTCACATAAAATTAACAAAGAATTGTGGAAGAGATTCAGTTTGTGTTGTGATCCTGTGTAATTATTATATAAAAAACTATGGAACTGAATACTTTCATTATCAAGGCATTTCATGCAAATTGAGGAAAAACGAGAAGACATTTATCCAAATTTTGGCGTGAAATTCAGTTTTAAAAATGCTGAGTGAGTTTCCCACTATATTAAAATTAGGGTTAGTACCTACTTAATTGGAATATTAAAAATATGGAATTTTTTTATTTTATTTGTCATGTCATCAAAATAACTCCCCTTATGTATCGTAATTATCCACAATTCATGGACCGATACTTATCATGCTTTCAAAAAATTTCACTCGTTACAGGGACTACGAATTGATATTTGGTAATATATTTTTTCTTGTCATCAAAACGATTAGCGTTAATCACTCGTTGTATCATGTTTAATAATAGACAGATACAAAATTATCGATTCTGTATCCATTCGCTGTTAAAATATTTTAGGTAGCCAAAACAATTCATCAAAGAGGCGTAATCATTGCGTTACTACGTCACAGATCGTGGTTTCAAATATTTTTATCGATAATACGAAACTTGAAAAAAAAAAATGGAAATAAACATACAAATTTTAAATTAACATTTTTAAAGTATACGTGAGTTAAGTTTCGTCGAGGTGTAATTACTTTTTTTTCCAGTTGGTTAAGTCATAAATTAACTTGTGCAATGACGTGGAAACTAGAAAAAAATCGAGGGAATCTTCATAACTGACGTACTCCATTGTAGATATTCACTCGTAGTTATAACAATGTGCTTTCTTATCCCTCTTCCAACCATTTTTTCCTTGGTCTTCCTCTTCTCTTTTTACCACCTTCTCCACCTTTTAGCATGAGTGTAATCAAATTTCAAATTAGTCTATTTCATACATTTAATCAAATTAAAAAAAGAAGATGAACCCAACCAATCTCGATATTTTTAGATATAGGTTAGTTATAATTTTACACTAGTTCTTATTCTATAAGCAAAAGATTTTGTTTAACATCATTTAGATTTTTTTTTTTAATTCAAATCAAAATTATTGTTAGATGTATTTACCATTTAAAACAACTTGTAATACAATCTCGAATGCTATCCTTGAAAATGGAAATAAAGATATTCCGAAAGCTTGGAAAATAGTGTAAAGAGTACTTATTTAACAATTTTGCCGCTTCCCAATATTCCTGTCCTTGTACATTATTATTCGACAAATATCTACGATAACTATGATATGTTATATAATATACAGTGCTATTCAAAAGTCCCCTTCCCCCCTCGTATCTTTTGAACGGCTACACTTACATTAATAACATTTGGAGGGGGAAAAAAGTGCTATAAACTTCTCTACGAACGGTAACAGTTGACGTAATAGTAATAGATGACGTCACAGTGCCACTCTGGCCAATAATTTCAAATAGGACCTTATGGCAAGTGATATCTCGTTAGAAAGGCATTGACATTGGCTACATAGCCATATTAATTTTGTTTGGGTTTAAACTAATTTTGACGGATACATTAAATAAATACCAAAATTATTGAAATTATTTTTTAAAATTTAATTAATCAAATATCAACAATGGATTCTTATAGCAAGTGTTCGAAATGTGCTCCGTCTACTTCCTGACAGTAATACATCCTATTAGTAAACTCTTGTCGTACTCGTTCGAATGTGTCAGCTGAAATTGTATTGCATTCTTCAATAATTCTTTCTTTCGAAACGCCAATGCTATCTGGTGCCGTACTATAAACCTTGGATTTCAAGTACCCCCATACAAAAAAATCTAATGGTGTCAGATCTGGTGACCGAGGTGGTCATTCTATAGGACCTCGCCGGCTGATCCATCTACCTCGATATTCTTCATCCAGGTAAGGTCTTACTGCACCATAATGATGTGCAGGATCACCATCTTGTTGAAATGTTATTTCCAGATAGCCGAATTCATCTGGATTATTTTCCAGAATTTCAAGAATTAACGGCTCAAGTGCATTTTGTAACATCTCCAGATACACTTCACCGCTTAAATTTGAATTTAGGAAAACAGGACCAACTATGTGGTTTCCCAAAATACCTGCCCAAACATTGACTTTTTCTGGAAATTGGGTATGTTGTTCACGAAAGGTGTGAGGATTTGTGTCACTCCAATACCTTACATTTTGTGTATTCACATATCCATTGAGGCTAAAAGTATTTTCGTCACTAAAACAAATTGTTCTTGTGTAATGTGGGTTTTGACTAATTTTATTTGTAATACATTCACAGAATTTTTTTTTAGCCAACACTCTCTGTACTGTACTTTTACTTACTTCACAGATAGTTGCAACTTTAGTCGAACAGGAAGTAGGGTTTACTACCATTTCAGCAACTATATCAATTTTTTTATCATCACTAAAAGTTGGTCGACCAGATCGTTTGGCATCTTCAACACTACCTGTTGCTTCAAACTTGTGAAGAAGCTCCCTCAAATAAGTTCTCGAGATAGGGCGATCTGGGTATCTCTCATTAAATAAACGTTCCGCTTCATGGATATTTTTTCTAGATTCACCAGATCTGCTACTTTGTCGGCTAGAGTACGTACCATTTTGCCTATGTAAACTCTTAAACGTCTCGTTAAACAATAAAATTAAATATTTAAGCTATTTAGAAAACCTTCGCAAAGCAACAAATACTATTAAATTGAAAACGTCAATTTTTTTGACAACTAGCCAGAGGCGGACTGAAAAATCTTCAATATTTAAAAGTGAAATAATAATTTTGGTATTTATTCAATTTATCCGTCAATATTAGTTTGAACCCAAAAAAAATTAATATGGCTATGTAGCTAATGTCAATTCCTTTCAAACGAGATATCACTCACTTGCCATAAGGTCCATATTGGCCAGAGTGGCACTGTGACGTCATCTATTACTATTACGTCACCTGTTATTATTCTTAGAGAAGTTTACAACACTATATATTCACCCTCCCAATTTTATTGATGTAGTATCCGTTCAAAAGATACGAGGGGGTAGGTGACTTTTGAATAGCACTGTATAACATCACTACAGAGGCCTATCTGGCCCTCAGCTTCGAGATCTCTCTTTCCATTTCCTTCTATTCCCCGCCTCATTTTCCCAGTCCCTAACCCCCACTGTTCTCAGGTCTCTCCTAACCTCTTCCAACCATTTTTTCCTTGGTCTTCCTCTCCTCTTTTTACCACCTTCTCCACCTTTTAGCACTCGTTTTACCCATTTATCTTCCGTCATTCTACCTTTATGTCCCAACCATCTCGCTCTCTGTGCTTTAACTATATGGGTTATACTGGAGTGCTTATATAATTCTGAGAGTTCTTTGTTTGTTATTCTTTCGTAGATTCCATTTTTCTTAATTCCACCATAAATCTTTCTGAACATTTTACGTTCCCATATTTCCAATATATTCTATGTTATTTATATATTATTATATACCAAAAGATAACTACCTGATTATATTAAGGATAGCACACAATTCACATTTACATTTATAGCAGTTAAGCCCTCTACTCACTATTCGTTAATGCGTCGTTTCGTCGCAGTACTTCCGAACTTTTGCTTAGTGAGTATGACTCGCTTCGCCGATGCGATTCGTTGTGCGGCGCTTCGCCTTGATGTCGGTATTTGGACGAATCATCAAAGTAAAAATTGAACGATGCGACGAAGTCGACGGAGCGACGAAGTTGACACATTCGGTCTCCACGCGAATCATTCGTAAAAATCTCAACGTAACAGCTAGTCTTTCTTTTGCAGGTATGGATAACCTGAGTTTTGTGTCCTTTTTCTGTATTTTATTCAACAGCAACTCAAAGTCTTCATAAGTGATCCTGCAAAAGTTATGAAATTTGCCTGACGGTTCCTTGAGCATATCGACGATCATGGTAGTACAGTTGTACCTTAAATGGGTAAAATACATAAAACAGTTTGTAAAAATTTGCATTTTAACTTCAATGCTTACCGAGATCTGCTTTTATATAAAGACTGGGTCCACCATCTTCGTTTTTTTCTCTTTTTTTTATTCAAAATGACTTCATAATAAGCTTGAGCTGCAGCAAGCAGAAGTAGGTCTTCTTCTTCCAAATTCATTTTTATAAATGGAAGCTTGTGATCACACTTCGCACAATGGAACAAAGTTTCATGTATCATAGAAGCGAAGTGAATCAACGCACAATGAGTAGGATTTAATGCGTCGCTTCGTTCGAAGCGCGAATTAACGAAGTGAACCGACGAAACGCATTAACGAATCGCATCAACGAATAGTGAATAGCCGGCTTTATGCATAGTGACCGCATAGTTGTCAAAACTCATTGTTTAGCTACTAACTTGCCAAACTTTTCCACTATTAAATAAACCCGACCAATGAAACCATTCAGGTCTTCACGGAAAAATATAAAGGCGGCGCCAGACATGCGGCATTCGGCGAGTACCGAGCGACTGCTCGCCAAGTAGCAAGTAGTGTGGACGGGTTCATCGCTACTTGCCGATGACCAATTTTAGTCTTTGTGCAGTGCTCGCGTAGTTCCCGTTGTTTGTCGGTCTTTTGAAGCAACATCAAAGGAAACGAGTATTGGCCGTATAACGCTCTGAATCCGCATCCACATATGGCGAATATCTGGTTTAGGTGCTTGTCATTTGGTGATTACTCCGCGCACACCTTGCCGAGTAACTCAACTACTTGCCACTCTGCGAGCAGACGCTCGGTACTCGCCGAATGCCGCATGTCTGGCGCCGCCTTAACGCCAACGGTTTATTGATTTAATGCTTTATGGATATCGACCCTTTCTTGTGGCCCTACGCAATAGGAAAACTAGTATAATATTTCATTGTTTGTAATAATTTTATTATTATTTTATTATACCTCTTATTCTTATATTATGTTATTGTAAAATTATAACTGTTACTATAAAATTGTGATTGTAACAGTAAAATTGTATTGTCCCCCCGCTAATAACTCATAGAAGTTGATGCAGGGTAAATGAATGTTTTGAAATAAAAAAAAACTACACTTTATACATTGTGTGTTATGTCATGAATTAAAACTCGAACGAAACATATTGTAGTAAGTAAATAATTACAGACGTAGGCAATAATTAAATAATTAGATGTATTTGTTTACGAAAATAAATGATTGGTATCGACAGCAGTGTGTATTTATTCCGAACTACCTGATAATTTAGGTGAAAAATGACTGTAATTTGATGTTCCACAACGCACCTTTTTTGCAATACTCCATTCAGTAACTAATATGGAAAATGAATCACTGTTTTAAATTAAATTATGGTGATTTAGCCTTTCGCTTATCTTCACCAGCCAAGGTATAGGTCTTTTCACGATCTAAGAAACTGACTCGACTTGACTTAGGCTTGAGATGATAAAACTTTTCGTATTGACCGTGCAGAAGAAAATAAAATAAAGTAGGTATTCATAATAACAATGACCCAAAGTAGAGTTTTCAGGTTACAATTTATTATTAGCCAATAAATAATACTTTTATGGCTTTATTACATGTCATTATCCCATCTCAGGTCAGGTTAGTTTCTTAGATAGTGAAAAGAACTATACCTACAGTGCTTAACTGAGTACTGTTCAAACAGATGGTTTTGTATCATATAAATACACATCTGAATAATTTAGGAAACAAGAATAACATTTTTTATAACTAACAGCACATGCATGGACTGATGCTATATAGTTTATAACCTGTACCAATTGTAACGATGTATTCAATAAAAAGATCCCTCAATAATAGATGCGTCAACAGCACAATATGCAAATGGATAGGATCCATGCTCGAGCCTAGGAGAATAACAGCACATAAGCATGATATAACTTACACCGTTAGGACAACTGAAGGATGTCCTCAAGGTGGAGTACTTTCACCACTTTCACGGAACTTAATTGTATATGACTTGATCTGCAGGTTAGTGATCAAGGCATATGGACGCAGGGCTTTGCGGATGACATAGTGATTGTCACCAATGGGAAATTCCTAATTCTTGAGAAATCATCTGCTTTACCGATGGATCCAAATCATACTATGGCACTGGGACTGGTATAAGTGGACCTAGAAAGAAACTGTCTCCCCAAGTAACACAATAAGCATCGAAGTAGATTTAAAATCGTCCACTAAAGCTTCTACATGTAGCATTCATTACGTAATCGCTGCCTAAAGGGAGCGCGCGGTTTTGCCATAAAGTAGATTTGAAAGCTTATCAGCAATTCAACCTGTATGCCTAAATAGCCATAAATTGGTACCAAAAGAGCATTTTATTAGATTTGATTGCCAACATTGGCTGTCAAAGTGATATAAAGAAGCAGTCGTTTAGTCCAGATATGGCTTTCAACGCTTTGAATGATCATGCGCAGTTAAACATTTCTCGTGAGAATGTAATGAAGTGTTGTTTTGGATAAATATTAGATTGATATTGGAAATTTATGCCAACAGTTATGTAAGTGTTCACAAAAA
This sequence comes from Galerucella pusilla, assembly GCA_910591695.1. Taxonomy (NCBI): domain Eukaryota; kingdom Metazoa; phylum Arthropoda; class Insecta; order Coleoptera; family Chrysomelidae; genus Galerucella; species Galerucella pusilla. The sequence continues at coordinate 13,209 of CAJUYI010003438.1, read as the reverse complement.
CAAACATCGTCAACTGTGATGGCAGATCTTTCCTTCAATATATATTATGACAATTATTATTGTTTTTGAAACTGGAAATATCATTGTGAACCATTAGAAATCTCTGCAAACCTTACTTTTCTGTAAAATGTCAATGAAATACTTCCTGAAAACAGAGGGGCCAGTGATATGCCAATACGAAGCTTTATGGAATTAAAAACTAGATAGCTGTTTGTATTGCTTTGTGAAAGCTTTTAGAATTATAAAGTTGAAGAAAAAGAAGATTATTGTGAGGTTATGTTTTGAGTAATAAATTGTTTTATAGGTTATATTTTATAATTATTTCGTAATAAAAAATGAACACCTTTAAAGTTATTGAGACCTTAGAAAGTGGAGAGAAAATTTTGTGTGTTGCACCTGAGGCATGGGATGGGAACAACAGTAACAACAAATTTTCTACCAGGACGTAGTGGTATTAGCCTATTGAGAAAGAGTCCCACGACAAGGCCAATAGAGAGACGTGGTCCAAGAACCAGAAAGGTGATCTTCTGTGTCTATAGTTATTTCGTTGTAACTTTTAGCTGCGTTACTACTTTTATGTACACGCCTGTAGTACGCACCTATTCGTCCAAATTTCCGTAGTTTTGTAATTTGCCATTAATTTTTATTCCAATCTTTTTCTCCATGTTCTATAATGATTTCTGGAAAATCATGAAACCTTTCAACTGAATTGAGATTCACAATCACATTAAGGTTAGCAATACTGGAATTAATTTCCATATAAAGTATTACTTAAAGGCATTTTATGACCACACTAAATTCCAATTTGGCTATTCATTTTTTTGGCATTTCTCAAAGTCATTATCTCTATTTTTTGGCTACTTTCCATGACTTACTAGCAATCATTGCTACTTGGTTAAGACGTCTTTTAAGGAATGCTGAAATTATTCTATGGAATACTTAGAATATGCTAAACTTTATCATTTTTCTGAATTATATGCTTCGCTTGTAACGTTACATTTTAACGTTAAATTATTTATTTTTAATTACTTATTCAAATTGACCAACTACTGGTCTACACAATGGTTTTGATGACAGTACGCATCAAAAATGTATTTATTTTGTCGATATTTCTAATCGCGCAGAGATTGATAGGTGTTGCCAAATTAGGTTGTCACAAAATATTTCAATATTGCTTATTTAAAGTACTCAATAATATCTTTTTACTTGCCATTATAACTGAGGAAGAAATAAAACTATAATAACAGTATTTTTTACGTGCTGTACTACTATTATTGTTCTGTAATGATTATTTTTATCATTTCCGTTTCCATAATTTTTCGTTTGACTTGTGTACTGGCCTATATTATTTTCTGGAAGGGTCATGAGACGGTGATCGAGAAGATATACCTCGAGGCTCGGCCATTTTTGGTAAATAGCAGAATCACCAGGTGCCAAGAGAACTTTTGATTTCTTTTGGAATTGTGTCCATCTTTTTATAGTTGGGATAATTTCGAAAGTTCCTCATAATCGTTTGGGGAAAATCTACAATTGGTAGTATACATCGGTAGTGGTTTTCCCAAAAACATCTCCTCGGAGGATTTTAGTCGCCGCAGGTGAAATTGCAGATATAGGGAGTCAATTTGGTCTATTTTTCAAGTGGATATTAGGTCTTAAATTACTGGACAATATAAACCCCAAGGATCCCTGACCAAGAAGGGTATGTTGAATATCGTTTTTTTTACATACTAGTCTATTAAATTCTTGTTTTTCGTTTTTGTATATAGAAACTTTTAGTACTTAAAGATAATTTTGGGATTGCATTGTTGCAAGATATCAAAAATTAATCTGAATTCCCAGAAATAAATGTCTTGTTTCATAAAATATTATAATAGCACTTTTAACGGTTTATTAGTTTAATAATTCATTTTGGTAACATGAATTGGGGGGAATTAAATTGAAAGTGGGTTTTGCCTTAGTTATTTTATTATTTAGTTTTTATTTAGCAGTCGTTATTGCTGATTTATGCCTGATCTATTACTCAATTTAACTGAGTATAAATGCATTTATCTTGTGTATATCAATATTGCGGAGTGCTAACAGAAACATTTCCTTTTAGGGTTTTTTTCCCTTTTCAACTTATCTTCTTCAACATAAGTTCAGTCACTAGCAATGCTACATTGAGTATCAGTCTTGGTTGGTTATGCAGATCCTATGTTAGTTGACGTTGGCAGTTTGGTCCATTGCAGAGTGGTTTAGATGTACCTACCTAAATATACACTGATTGTTCCACTGTTATAGATTACAGACTTGACTGGATGTCCCCACAAGTGGATACACGCAAGTTTATTTCAATTTTTAAGTTCTCTTTATATACGAACATTTAGTTTATTTTACTTTTATTCCGTATGTTTCCGGCAAAGATATAAGTATTACATAAGAGTAGTGACGCCTTGGTCATTATCATTAATTGGAAAGATAACTTATTTTTGTACACATTGTATTGCCAATTATATATTTGTTTGGTTATATCCATTTGCCAGCTTTCGAACAATGTAAGCGTTTTCTAAGGTTGCGTATTTACAATCTAGTTTTTCCGTATTCTTTTACAGTAGCCGCGTCTGAGCTCATGCGTCGTCGCCCACTGGTTTTATGCGCATATTTCGTGATTACACTTCCAACCTTAGGTGTCGTATTTAGCCGATAAAAAATCCCGAGATTTAGGTTGTTAGGTTATGATGCTATTTTTCATACTTATTTTTTTTTACTTTATAGTATTGCTAGAATAAGAGATATCATTCTACTTAGATATTGAATGAATATGTTGATATCTAATATATGTTTTTTTATTATTAAAATAATCCAGATTGAGTCAACATTTTCTTATTTATATGGTTTACAGTATCGAATGGATTTGCAGTGGTAAGGTATTACTTGTTGACTAGTCTTTTGATGGATTGGTGACTAGTCCATTGTGCATTGGGTATTCGCTGCAATTTATTTGGCGCCCTCAACATTCTTTAATTCACCGGACCACCCCTTCTCCGGCTTAAGAGTTACCGGTGCGAGTACACCAACTGTCCTGGAGACAGTTGGTAGTTCAAGCCTTTCTTAATCCATAGATTTGTATTTTTTGCATATATTGGGAATTTTCGGTGGCTCGATCTAGCATTATTTGCTTGGTAAATGAAATGTGTTACTTGGGTAGGGTCTCAAAAGCATCAAAAAATGTATAACATATTTTTTCCTGTTTTTCCTAGATTATTTTATGTGTATTTCCTTTTGAAACTGTGGAAAATTAACAAAGAAAAAATGAAACCTATCTCACCTACGTAATATTTTACTGGAAAAAAATCTATCATCATTTACGTTAAAGAGTTTAGAGAAGTCTTTGATTAATTACCTTTCCCAGGTATTCTCAATTTTTCCCATCAGTAGGAAATTCTCACTCTCTGAGTAATGAGGTGTTTGATCATGTCATGTCTGATCATTTTTTTATAGGATAGGGATAAACTCTCTACCACCCTCATAAATATAACATTCCATTTACATACAACTTGTTTTACATTTTATACAACTTTCACTAATTAACTCTAATTTTCCGAATCATTCATTTTCCTTTCACAGTCCGTTTATGAGTAGATGGATAATTTCATGTCGTATTTGAATTCTTAATTTAAAATAAAACGAACCGAAGTCTAATGTATTTTTAGACTGATCTGTAAACCTCTTTTCTTTGTAGATAACGTTTTTATATTGGTCACAAAAAAGTTGTTTACAGCGCGAAAGTGTAATCGACCGTTCGTTTTTAGACTCAAAAGAATCGTTATAAAAAAAATAAGATGAACAAAGAATCCTAATAATGAACTTTACCATTAAAAACAAGAATTTCCACAAATAGTTCCAAGAAGTAAGCTATTTAAAGAAAAAAAAAATGATATGGAAATAAATAGTGATAATTTCAACGATAACCGTTGAGCCAATCAGCCTTTTGACTCTTAGTTGCACTGTTTATGTGAAGAACATAGTTGTTGTCATTGTGAGACAATTTTTTCTCAAGATCCTTCTGGAAGAAATCCTTTTTTGGGCGTGGAAGTCCCTCTAGTGAGTACAGCTAGTGAGTACTTAACATTCGAATATTTTGTGTAGACTATGCCCTCCACTTTTATGTTCAATTCTATATATCCCATTGGTATTCATTATTTAATAGTTTAATATCTCGTTAGATAGCAGCTTCGAGATTTTTTCGCCCAGTTTGCTGCTATTTAGACACGTTACTCCAATGAGTCTGCAGTTTCATTTGAATTAGTGTAGTTTCTGATAAAGCAAATGCTGGTTCAAGACTCAGTTTTAGGCCCATTCTTTGCTAGAGTGTCTACCGTTTCATTCCCCAAAATCCTTTGGCACACACTCAGGTCACCCTGCTGTGGTTTGTCAGAGTTTTTGTAGTCTGTCCCATACCAGCGTCGATTTACTTGATCAGGGGATATACCAAAGACTTGAATGCAGCCTATCTGTCAAGGCTTCTAGAATCTCCGCTTGGAAATATAAAGTATTTTCAAAGAAGTTACTTATCCTGCACATTTTTTTAAAGGAACCGTCCTTTCGCCGGCACCACCTCAGCCTCCTGAGCTTATTGTGTATCTTCCTAGTGCTCTGACTACAGCCTATTCAGCCAATCCGTTCCCTGTATTAGCTCATACAAGTTCTGGTTGGCTGTAGAAGTCTTCTGGAGTCATTTGGGGTCTACCATACAGTTTCTACCTCCTGTGGCCCAGCGTCTCACAGTTGCAGAGCTCTTTCGGTGTCCTTTTTGCATCCTCTGCATGTAAGGTCTCCGTTATACACCCCTGTTTTATTCAGGTGCTCCTTTGTGGGAAAGTGTCCTGTAAGAAGCCCAGCTATGGTGCGTAGTTTGTTCCTGCTCATTGAGAGCAGTTTTTTCGCTTCTTTTTCTGACGGTTCTTTTATTAATTTCTTACCATGTGTTTGCCTGGACGTATTCTTTCAATGTTTATTGTGTTGTTCTTTTACCATGACCTAGTGGAGCATCTGGGAATGCCCACAGCTGGTTCGGGTCTGTTCATAAGGGTTGACGATCCTGCTCTTGCCAGGTCGTCAGCTTTTTCATTGCCAGTGATTCTTTTGTGACCTGGTACCCACTCCAGTGTGACACTGTTCCGAGTCGCCAGTCTTCTAAGTTCTTCGGCGTATTCCCATACCAGCCGAGATGTTACCTAAGAGCTCTGAAGTGCTTTAAGGGCAGCTTGACTGTCACTGTAGATCCTGATCTGCCTGTTGTTGTAGGCTCTCATGTTATTTGCCCTTGCACATGCAAGTATTGCATAGACCTCTGCTTGAAATACCGAGGTGTATTTACCAAGCGAGACGATTCCTTCATATTTGCACGACTTGCTGCGTATGCCCGCTCCGGTGCCGAGCTCATTCCTTGATCCGTCTGTGTACCAGACGGATCAATGAGTGGTGGTGCGTTCTCTTCCTCAAGTTCCTTTCGATCTTTGATGACAATCTCGGAAGTTCTTGCGAAAGATATATCTGGAGGTCATGTGGTCTGTTGGCATTTCAAAGATGTAATCCACATGCCTATCCTGCACATTAGTCTGTTAGCTATTACTCACAAATAACACATTGTGGTCTTGGAGCTCTGGCATTCATGAGTAGCTCGAGTATGACCTAGACTAAATCTTGTTATAATGGCTTAGATTTTTAAGACCAACGGCTCTATACGGAAGAGAAATATGGATATTGAATGGGGAGGAGGAAAATGAAATAAACATATGGGAAATATAAATACTCATAATATTAGGAGAAACAGAAGAACAAACCAAAAAATAAGAGATTTATTTGTAGAACAAGAAATGAGCAGTGTGATACGAGCAAGAAGACTTGGATGGCTAGGTCAAATACAGCAGATGCCAGACACCAGAATGACGAAAAAATTATAGATCTAGATATAGAAGGAACGCGAAAACGGAGAGGAGGTAAAAAAGATGGTATAATGAAACCATTTTTGAAGACTTAAAAGAGGGAAGAGTACCAGACTGGAGCATATATCCACTAAAATGTTGAATGAAGGTTTTTTTTGGGAAAAGACGAAAGATGATGATCATATAATATGTGTTAAGAGCTTTCCTATGATAAGAAATATTGGATATTTTGATTCTGTTTTGATGGTGCTGGATTGTGTAAAACAGGATCAGCATTTTTATTTAATATATGACTGTAAGTATATGTATGTAAGTATGTATGTAAGTATATGAGGATGTCAGTGACTACAAAAGCGATATACTTGAATTTAAGTTTGTCTCTTTTAAAAAACAATGACGCGTATAATCTAAAATTGGATGTCTCCTAACCTCGTACTGCGTGAATATACTGCATGAAAATAGAATATATCAACATTAAGGTGAAATTGCATCGTTTCATCACTCAACGATTGCATTCATATCGCTCGTGATTTCCCATCATATTCACACCGAATTATTGTTAACGGTGTCGATTTCGTGTTATACCTATATCGATTTTGATAATACCAACAAAACTATTTTTAAAATTAAACAAAACGTTATTTTTTTTTTTTTTTATTCTGTTATTTAACGTCGGTCTATTTCTGCGACTGAGGCTAATCACCGACGCCGGGAGCACTCTACCCCTAACCGGAAATTTTGGCGAACCCACTAGTGTTCCAACCAGTGGTAGCGTTCTTTAACGAGCCCAACATCCATGGACTCGGGACCTCGGTTTTACGTCTCCTCCGAAAGACGGCATATCTACATTATACCTCGTGCTCATTGGTATAATGCCTGCGAGCTGTGATATGCTAGTCCGCTGCAGGCTGTACGGGCCCTATACGATGGTTTTCCCTGACATGGTCGTCACCCATCCAAGTACTAACCATGTCCGACCTTGCTTGACTGTAATTATCGCATTGAACGCGTTCCACTACAGTGCTGGGTCGTCGCCCACAAAACGTTATTAACGTTCACTTTGACTTTTATTTAAACTGGGGCTAATGATACATTAGTTGGAACGTTGGTAGGCAATTTCTGTTTAATATAAGGTTTGTTGGAACAAAAATGCTAGAATCAGTTCGGAATTATACAGCGCACGCGGGTCTGCAAACTAGGTACTGTTCGCACAAACTCTAAACTGATAATGAACTTACAAAATATTCTGTTCGAACAAACAAGAACTGTTTTTGAATCAGTTCAAGAACAGTGAAAACAGTTCTTGGTTAAATTGAAGGTTTGTTCGAACAAGCTTGAGAATCAGTTCGGAATTTTACTGAGTCTGCGTAATCTACGCAAACTACGCAAATTCCGAAATGATTCTCAAGCTTGTTCGAATAAACCTTGAGAATTGAAAAGGTTAGTATGTTTGGGCATCTCCTCACCTCCTCACCTCCTCACCTCCTCACCTCCTCACTTCTTAGAAATCAGACAACCAGGGACATGCCACAAGACGGTATGATGAAGAAGTATAACTTTTCAAAGAAATTCGTTACAGAATTAAGCAACAAGAAGGAATGGGATCCAAATACCATTACCAGACTTGGAAAGAATGCCATTCAATGGTACACAGACGGCTCAAAAGCAATAGAAAGAAATGGGATAGGAGTGTTCGGGCCAGGAACCAAACACTCTGAAAGCTTGGGAAAAACCCCAAGTATCTTTCAAGCGGAAATCCACGCCATAAGAAAGTGTGCCCAGTTTAATATTGATAAAGGATACAGAAGACAAAATATTATCAGATTGTCGGATAGTCAAGCAGCCATTAAGGCACTGAGCTCTCGTGTAATCAGTTCCAAAATGGTGTCACCTTACTATGGATTCCAGAACACACTGGAATAGAAGGAAATGAAATAGCAGATGAACTAGCAAAGAGGGGGACTGAAATACCTTTCTGAGGGCCTGAACCCTTTTGCGGAATCATCCCCAATGTAATATTGGAAGAAATAGGTAAAGCCGAGAAAAAGAGATCTGACCTTTGCAAATATCTAGTTGGGCTTACACAATAAAATACTCTTCTGGGTGACTACAACCCGTTGAGATCAAATGTATACATAAGTTGAAGTAAAACTGCGCTAAGAGTTTTAACAGGGGTCATAACGGGATATTGTCGCATAAATGGGCACCTGAAAAAGCTCAAAATAGTGGAGGAAGAAGAATGCAGATTTTGTGGCATCGAAGAGGAATCCTCCATCCACATACTTTCCAACTGGACAGTACTTCAGAATCCTAGAGCACAGCACCTGGGATATTACTGGATAGAAGAGGTACATTTACCTAAGTTGAAGCCTGCAGATATTCTAAAATTCCTCCGGGAAATAGCATTAAAGGAGCTACTAGTTTCTGAGACTCTCCTCAGAAACTAAGTAGAAGTAAGGGGCACAATAGATCTTTTAGGTCTCAGTGAATGTCACCCCAAAATACATACATACATGTTTGGGCATGCGCTGTTGAATTTGCGTATTATTGAATTATTTAGCAGTTCATGTTTATATTTTACTACATATCAATAAATAAATTAAGTATCGCTATAACAGTAACAAATCAAAGTGGATTTTATAAATGGCGACATTTGTGATTTCTGGAGTCTAAAGTCAATCAGTATTTAAAATGACTACGTACAAAACTGACTAGTGTTCGAAACATATCTGAACCTAAAAAGAATTGATTCCAATTTGACATTTTTTTTACGCATGCGTATATAATAATTCCTAACTAATTCGGGAATCATCCGTGAACTATTTGTTCGAACAAACCTATAAATTCAGATTTTCTCAAGTAATATAAGTTATGAAGCTGGTAGTATGAAACCCCAGGACAAAGACACGCAAAATTATTCCTCAAAAGCCCTTCGACAAAACTATCACACGACCTACTCAAAGTCGGAAAACGACGAGGATGATGGTGGGAATGCTGACCGGACATTGTAGGCTGAGGAAACATATGCACATAATTGGCCTTGCAGATGACAGCCTATGCAGGTTCTGCCAGGAAGAAGAAGAAAAGAAGAAACCGCGGAGCACATACTCTGTGAGTGCGAAGGCCTAGCAAGGGTGTGGTTTCACCTATTCGGAGAAGAAAAACCGAGGGCAGAGAGCTACGCAAAGGAGGCGGTATCCAGGCTATTAGGTCTAATAAAAAGAATAAAGCTAGATATTGAGCTCTGAATATAGGGAGGACCATAATAGATCTGCAAAGGTCGCAGTGGGATAGGACAAAGAGCCACTCCAATTCTAATCTAATCTAATCTAATCTAATCTAATCTAATATAAGTTCCAATGTTTATTATGGAACATCCATTTTATTTAATTGTTTTACGTATGAATTTGGGTTGTTCCTAGATTATCGACAGTTTACAGCGGCTAATTTAAATTCATACTACCGGAAAATTAGTAATTTTATGGGATTCAGTTAATTGAAATCAACAACTTCACGGTAGAAAATGATGTTTATTGTGATGACTTGTTTTTACTTCAGGATGTTAAAAAGCAAGAACCATAGCAGCATAAATAAGAACTATAATATCCGAGGGCAGTGATCTATTCTAATTTATACAATTATCTTATCGCATATGAAGATACTGCAATTCTTTTAATATAATTAGATAAAGTTATGGGAAATACTATTTGGGACTATCAGAGAAAAATGAATTGAGTTAAGTCTTGGAATAAAGTTGCATCACTCACTAGTATTTCTTAAACTACTTAAAAAGCCCTTGATAATAAGTTCCCTTAAGTTCAACTCAGCTTAAGATCGTGGGTGACAGCTGGTCCAACCTTTAAAACCATATAAATGTATTAGCGACTGTTTGATAGAGAACATCTCACTGATCTTTACATTGTAACACCTTTATCCCTTCAATTCCCGCTCCCATCCTTCACCTTGAGACAATTGTCAACTGTCAATAACCCGCTCAATTTTGCCAACCAAACGCTGTCCTTTTTCGCTATCGCCTGTCTCTCAGGGAATATCTATTAAACTAAATTTTCTCCTACTTTTAAGCTTGCCCTCATCATTTTTAATCAATTGCTGTTGAGAACAGAGCCTAGAGTATATTAAAAGGTCCATTTTCGGATACCCTAGGATGTTTCTGAGGCGGTCTTCCAGCACTAGGACGATCAAGAAAGCTCTAGGATAGGAACAGCTTATAGTACGACCCTATGTCTCAACTAGTACAACTATAGGTCACCCACAACGTGCTTACGAATCTTCCCTTTAAAGCCAGTTAACTTATTTGAAGGGAAATTGCTTTTTTTCTACCACCAATCTAAGTTAAACTTGGCTAAGCTAGCGTTCGTTTTGCCAATGATTTACTAAGATCAATTGACCTTCCCCCCTGCCTCCGCCAAGTATGCCGGATTTTTAACTTAGCAAAATTTCTTAGCTAAGTTTAATCGCGAATGCAAGAAAAGTCACTCATTTTTGACATCTGATGAAAATTCTAACCTTAAAAAACCTATTTGGAGCTCTTTTAATAGAATCTGTTTTGAATTTTTATTTTAATTCTTTCTAATTCTTCGAGATCTGTTGTGTTGTTCCAAATGTGGATCCAGTGAATCCATTTTCTTAGCTACTAGTTTCCTGATTTTATTGGTAATTTTTATTTTAATTAACCTTAGAAGTTGAAAGTTCTGATTCAATAAATTTTTGATTTATTAATTTGCTTACCATTCCATCTTTGTTTGTATGCAAAAGCGCTTGCGCCGATATCGTCGACTTAACAGCGTTTGAAATGTGCGTTCGGACTACAATTCAGCTCAGCTAAGAATTCTGTAGGTAGCTAAGCTAAGCCGATGGATAGAAAAAAATCAACTATAAATTAAGTACCAAAAAGCACAGACATTACTCAAAATATACATATCCGTTACTGAGCGAAAGTAAAATTGGTGCTGTTTGGATTTAAATTTTAATTCTATGGTTGAAATAATACCCTTCTTGGTGTCCGTCATCTTTTGTGACGTATATCCGGGTTTTCGGCATGTCGATTACTTTATTTGCTATTTTCACATTTAGCTAACCTTAAATTTGATAAATAGAATCAGGATCGTATTCAGCGAAATTCGAAAAGGGTATGATTTTAATAATTACCAGCTTCTTTTTCTAATTGAAAATACTTGAGAAAATTCAAAATGCTGATGTTTTTGCGTGTATCTAGGCATATTTTTGTATTATTTAAATAAATATAACAATAAGATAAATATTCACTTTTCATAAATAATAATTGACAGTAAACAACGAAGTACAAACCTGACGAGAACTGTCAGTGTGACAGTAGAAAAAGACGTAAGACACATTGCCGCTACGAAAGTAACGCCTTCATAGTATTTTAAATTCTCGATTGATAGGTTGTGCTTGCGCGTAATCTAAACATCATCCAATCAAATTTTTGTCAGTCAAAGATTAGAGTTAAGATTTGTAATACATTTAAACATTATTGAAATATTTTGATTTGGATTAATCACAGACCTGCCTTTTTCCATTTCTTCCTACGTAAAGTGTTAGAAAGATATTAACAATCGATGACGCACACCAAGAAGGGTATTATTTCAACTATAGTAATGTTTGTATTCCTAGGGTGTGTTGTAACTTGGTAGGTAAAACCATTGTTATAGTTAACCGTTGGTTAACTTCAAAAGGTTGTTGTAGCATAAGATTTTAGACGTTAACCTTCGATAAGTTTACCATCAGATTTCAGAGAGTTAACCTATGGTCAAACCTGCTGAGTTACAACACACCTCTAGAGTCCTTTTTGTTTATGTGTCCCTAATAAACTTACATACGTCAAAATTCTAAATGACAGATGACAGATGGTGAAAAACTCTAAAAGTTTTGCCTTTGGGTTGCTAAACATTACTTTTTGGTGTTGATCAATTCTAGCTCTCCGGTAAGGTAGGCGAAAAAGCACATAACGCTGCTACTCTTATACGTAAAAAGCAGACATGCGCATAACAGTGTCGTGTAATCAACGAGGTAGAAGAAAAAGGGGGGGAAGTTAAGCGTGGTAGTGATTTAAACAACTTTCGACGGAAGTCGCCATATTGAAAAGCCACATTAGTGACATTAGTCATCAATTCTTGTGTCAAATTGAAAAGCCACATTAAAAAATAGTGATTTCTAGCATTAGAAAGGTTATTTATGAGTATTAGTATAAATTTGAGTTAATATTGAGTTGTACAATAGTGTCTGGAAACTGCTTTTATCCAATATATACCCCCTTAAAAAAATACATATGAGAGTTTTTTGTTTATCCTAATTGAATAATTTAATGTACGCCTTTGGTTTGTTTACACTTCAACGGAAGTCGGCCATATTCAGAAACCACTTTGGTCGATGATTCTTTATGTTCTCTCCTCTTTCTTTTACCTCGTTGCGTGTAATTCAGTATTGTATATTATTATGACACATAATTTCTACTCATCGGCATAATTTATGAATTCCAACATAAACAATTATACATAAATACTCAGGACGACCTGAGTTTGCTACCCTGTGGTACCTACTTCAATTAATGGAAAATGCAGCGAATAATTTCAGACGATCCAAGAGATCAAAGCTATCAGCGATGGTATTTATAATGTGATGGAGTGGGACGCTTCTATATCATGTTAAAATTGATTCTGTAAACTAAATTTCAGCTAAGTAAATTTACTGGGATTCCTTAAGTAGAACATACAAGGTGTATTATGATGAGCTCAAGTTATTTGTAGTTAGTTAGTTGGATATTTTATCATACAATATTTTTTAGTTTTATACTACAGATGGATTTCAGAAACATTATACTTGCAAAAAATAGTTTATTGAAACTTACATTATCACGGAAACTCAAAAAGAGACATGATTATAGAAATAAGACCCATAAGATCTATAATAACAGGTTAATTTTTTTTATTCCACAAAATATTTCGCTTTCAAACTTCACAAATCAATGCTTCCATTACGGAAATCTGACGAAAACCCCGGTGAAAATGAATCCTGCTAAATTAAAAACAATGTGTGCATTGCGTCGACCTAGTTCCGTGCGAAATTAACGAGCCACGTAGGGCGTCGACCCAGCTCTGTAGTGGAACTCCTCTTATGCGATAATTACCGTGTCGGTCAGTACTTGGATGGGTGACCACTGGGAAAACACCTTCGTACAGTCTGCAGCGGAGTAGTTTTTTTTTTCTAAGGAGCCGTCCCTTCGCCGGTACCACCTCAGCCT